>VVHJ01032239.1:0-14933 GCA_015107715.1 Tylochromis polylepis
TCACATTATTCTTTGACAATATACTTTTAGGACAATGCTGCATTCAAGGGTCGTTTCCAAAGGATTAAAATAGGAATGTGTTCCAAAGATTTCAAGAGACATAACTCCTTCAAATATTTTATGGGGGTATTTGCTGAAGCCCTAACTTCCGAGGATGTAATTGGGAACACTTAAAAACAACATTAATACTAACTATTGTTTGGTCACGTTCATTTAACTGGTCAAAATAGAAATTTCCGTTTGCACCTGAAGAATCAGAAATTCCCGCCGGTGACGAAAAGCCAGTTTTGTCGTGAACTGTGTTTTAAACTTTAGACACTATATTTGTTTTTCATCTGTGAGCGTACTGTAGTTGGCGTCCGATAGCTAATAATCATACGATAATCTGACAGTCTCGTTTTGTAATTTAACCTGTTTATTTGTTTGCTTTGAAAGAGCACCAGTACGGTTAGCAAAGAGTTAACTTGATTTTAGACTGGCTAAAGATCTTAGCTGAGTAACCAAAATACCTTTCATCTTTAATTCTAACCTTATTCTGCATTAAAAATGAAAGTTGCAGAGGATCAAGTTGTAGAAGATGATTCTAGTTTCCAGGATGATGAGGTAAGATTTTTTTTTTTTTATTCAGTGCTTGTTAATACTGTAGTGTCCCTCTTTAAAAAGAAAAAAAAAGATGTTAAAAAAAGATTTGCCTTAAATATTTAGCGATAAAAAAATTGTTTAAATAACTGTATCACTTAAGGTTTAAGCTATAACATATATAATACTTTGGTTGCAAATATTGTATAAAGATAATATGACAGAAGAGTAGATTAAAATAGTACTGAAAGCTATAATCTGTGACCTTTTTAATGTTATGTTTACTCTTTATCAGTTAGCTCATATAGATTTGTCCTCTGAACCTCACAGGAGTCTTTCTTCCAAGACATTGATCTCCTGCAGAAACATGGGATAGTGAGTAAACAGCTGAGCTGAAACACACTCATCTAACAAAAAGCAATTTGAGTGTGTGAGCATCAATTTGACCCTCCTACTGTGTGATCACAGAACATGGCAGACATCAAAAAGCTAAAGTCAGTGGGCATCTGCACTGTTAAGGGGATCCAGATGACTACCTGCAAAAGCTCTGTGTAACAAAGGGCCTGTCGGAAGCAAAAGTGGAAAAAATCAAGGAAGCTGCTGGAAAAATGCTGGTAAGATGATGCGTTGTGAATCCTTAAATATCGCTCTGTCCTGTTTATGTCTGTAGTGGGATAAAAACGTGACTGGCAAGACGATTTGTGTTATAGATGATTCTCTTTATGCTGTGTGTAGAATGTCGGTTTCCAGATGGCCTTCGAATACAGCGCAAGGAGGAAGCAGGTGTTCCACGTCACAACTGGGAGCCAAGAGTTTGAGTTAAGTTTTCCTCATAGTGGGCCTCATTCACAAAAAGAGGACAAAACCCTGTGTACCCTGTGTTCATTTTACACGCAAGTCCAGGATTCATCAGTATTTTCTCACCTGAATTCGTCCATACTTTAATTTAGAACTGCCTCAAACTGCCTTTATGCATAAATTCTCACCACCTGGATGAAGGCTAGAAGGTCTCATAAAATGTAAACACACATCTTTGTCGTTAGTGTCTGGTGTTAGTCCAACAGAAAATTTGTTCATATTCATCATTCCTGACTCGAGTCAGGAACCTCCAAAATTATTTTGGACAATGATCTCAGTTTTGATAATCATATTCATAAAATATTAAAAGTTAGGATTGGTGAGAAATTGATCCATGCTTTCAGGTTGGCAAGCAAGCAGGTTGAATTATTGTAACGCTCAATTTGCAGGACTTGCCAGGTCATCAGTAGGACGACTCAGTTCTTACAGATACATGGAAACTTGACCATATTACCCCACTAGTGAAGTCACTACATTGGTTCTCAGTGCTATCTAGAGTTACCTTTAAAATCCTTCTGCTAGCTCATAAGGCTCTCAGTGGTTTGACCCCCCAGTGTGTCTGTGACTTTCTCACTGTTTATTACCCGGTCAAACCTCTTACTGTGCTGAGGTTACTTTCAGTTACTGTGGTCCTGTTCTTTGGAACAAGCTGCCTGCTGACCAGAGGTCACTTGCATCTGTGCCGACATTAAAAAAACAGACTCAAAACCTTTTTGTTCACACGGGTCTACATTTAATAGCTGTGCATGTGTGTTTTTGTAAAGTTTAATTTAGCTTTATATTGTTTTCACTGCCTTAAAACCTACATAGGTTTTTATGTTTTTGTCTTCTGTGTTAATCAAACTGGGTTTAAGTGTAATCATGTGTGCTATTTAAACAAAAAAGTCATTGACATTTTGGAGCTGACAGATCAGATAGTCATCAGAGCCTCACTCCTCGTTCCTTTTGTGTGGTCTGTGTTCAGAGCACACATTCAGACTGCACAGTTTTCTTCTGTTAGGTTGTTCTATTTGTTTTGGATCATTTTTTTTTGTCAAAGCTTTTCTTTTTTCGTACCTGAAAAACACTTTTTGTTTCGGGGGAGACAAAGTTCATCACTTTGCTTATTTGTTTAACCCAAAACCTCCCTTTTGTTAGTAACCATTGTCCCTTCTGAGGAGATTCTTTTTGAAAGGTGTGCACTTTCTGACTTCCTTCTCAGGCACTGTTTCAGTTCCTTCAGTCATAAATTATCCTGGTTTGTCTTTTTGTTGTTGTTGTTGTTGTTGTTTTTTTCAACTTCACTGCGGTTCACGCAGATAACAGGTAGCCAGCAGTCGACTGGTGACTCAGAATGCTTGTAATTCAATAAAATATACACAGTTGTGAATCTCAGGGTTATTTGTCACTAAACTTTGTGCATGCTGTAATCACAGCGCGCAGTAATCACACTAGATTTTCTTCTTTACTTCATAGCTTTAACATATTAATACATAAATTGGCAGTAACATGGAGGATATAGGAGGTTTTATCAACAGCAGCATTAGTATTGATTAAATCGGTGGGATTTTGTATGATTTTACATGTATGTGAACTGTGTCTCTGCAGTAAATTGCTGGGTGGAGGTGTAGAGAGTATGGCGATCACAGAGGCCTTTGGAGGTGAGCAGACACCCCCCTGGAATGCCTTCCTCTCTGATGTTTTCCTATCTTTGTGTCTGTTTTTAAATGCATGAATTTACTCTCAGTATGTCATCTTCCAGAGTTTCGCACAGGAAAAACCCAGCTATCTCACACGCTCTGTGGTGAGTAAAGAACCTTTTTTGTTTGTTTTTAGCCTCCTGACACAGAGTAGTTAAAAAAGGGTTCTGTGTTGTTCAGTCACTGCTCAGCTCCCAAGCGAGGATGGATACTCGGGCGGAAAAGTAATCTTCATTGACACGGAGAACACCTTGTATCCTTGTAATGAGCACGACACAAATATATATCGTCAGCTGAAACCCTGCCATGTAATGATGATGGTAATTTGCCTTCCATTTTCCTTGACTTGTACTTGTCTGATTTAAGTCGCCCGGACAGACTGAGAGACATCGCTGACAGGTTTAACGTGGACCATGATGCTGTGCTGGACAATGTGCTTTACGCCCGAGCCTACACTAGTATGAACATCTGTTACAGTTGATTTAGACTGACATTTTTATAGCATTTTATAAAGAACTGAAGACTCTGAAATTTCTTAAACAATTTCCGTTCTTTCTGCAGGTGAACACCAGATGGAGCTGTTGGACTTTGTAGCAGCCAAATTTCATGAAGAAGGAGGCGTGTTCAAGCTGTTGGTAAGTAAGAGAGCTTTTCTTCTAGTATTGTTTTTAGTCATCAACTCTGTAAATCTAATCAATGTAGAGAACAACATCTAAAAACCAGGTTTCCCATTCTCCTGCCTTGCTTCTCTGCTTGTGTGCTCCTCTTCTGTAGATTATCGACTCCATCATGGCTCTGTTCAGAGTGGACTTCTCTGGCAGAGGGGAGCTCGCTGAGCGGCAGCAGAAACTGGCCCAGATGCTTTCAAGGCTGCAGAAGATCTCTGAAGGTCTGAATGAGGATTCTCGGTTTTTGTGTATAAATATTAAAGCCACAAACACCTTCCTCTCTTAACTTTTACATGAACTTTTTGCAGAAGTTGCTGGTGGTTGACTGCAAATAGCACCCTGGTCAGTTTCCTCACATAGTAACTTTTATGTATGAGGAATATTGAATAAACGGTCATTAACACAGAGACAGAATATTTTGAAGCCTCGAGATGAGTGTTTCCACTGACTGTGAAACAACATGCTAACTCCTTAGCCACAAATAATCTTCTATTTTGACACACAGTATCACCAAATTTGACAAAATAGACTTCATTTTGGAGTCATATGACCCAAAATGATGGACTGAGCCCATAAACTCAGCAGGAAAGTGTTTACAGAGGTGAAGTCAGTAAGTTGTTTTCTCAGAGGACCAGAAGTTTTTTTGTTTTTTGTACCTACAACTCTCACCATCTGGTGACCTTATATAGACTGCAGGTTTAAGGCACTTCCACTTTGGCTTCATTTTTCCAACCTGGAAGCTAGGTCCTAGAGCTGTGAATCACCACGCTTACTGCAAATAATATTGTACCAACTCATGAGACGTTTAAGAGAATATTACAATGAACTTTCACTTTTGAGCTCAGCAGCCTTCTTGGTCTACAAGAATACAACCAGCTGAGTCAAGTCCCCTCAAGTTGTGCTCACTGACAAAGACTCATTCAGACTGATTGCAGTCTGTTTGCATTCATAAAATAGACAGCAACTATTTACAAACCTTCAACTATCTCTGTGGGTGATTTTGATTCTTAAACTGAAGCTTGCGTTCGAACTTCATTGACTCTAATCTATGTTTTCTTCAGAGTACAACGTAGCTGTGTTTATTACCAACCAAATGACAGCTGATCCTGGAGCCGGAATGACGTAAGATGGCGCAGATTCCCTCATTCTTACAAACAGGTTTTCTGATACAAATGCCGTGTGAAACACTGCTGAGATGTTCTTAAGTTTCTCACCCATTTCAGGTTTCAAGCTGATCCCAAGAAGCCAATTGGTGGGCACATCCTGGCCCATGCTTCCACCACACGCATCAGCTTGAGGAAGGGCCGTGGGGAGATGAGAATTGCCAAGATATTTGACAGGTATTTAGCAGTTCAAGGGGAATTTTCATAGTGATCAGTTTAATTATTAATGATTTGAATCAAGTCTAAGACATGATATTACACTGTAATGACAAAGACATGTTATCTGGGACTAAAGATCGAAAGTCTTAGATAAATGTTCTACACATATCTGTCTCTTCATGTTTTCTTCCAGTCCTGATATGCCTGAGAATGAGGCTACCTTTGCCATCTCTGCCGGAGGAGTTACTGATGCCAAAGAGTGAAGTATAATAAAAGGAAAGGATGAGACTTGCATATTAACAATGTTCCTTGCTAATCCATCAACTTGTTACTCATAATTTTATTTATTCATTTATTAATAGTTTCATTAACCTTATGTAATTCGTTAAAGATTACAGTCTGACATATACTGCTGTTCTATTTGATTGCGGTGTTGTTTCTGTGTTTGAGAGATTTTAATGAAATTGATAAAGAATAAAAATCCCTTTTCTGATGTTTCATACTTGGGTTTGATTACGGGAAAAAAAGACTAATTGTACCCTAACAGTACAGTTAGCGGGTTTGCAGTTGTCCGGTGCTGCCCTCTGGCGGTGTGCGAGGGACGTGCAGCTGCCGTGCACCACTTCTCGTCAGCTACGGGATCCATATGCTTGTCAAGGCAAGGCTTAACAAAGCAATGGGAACTTCACCGAACGTGCTGCTAAGAGTCTGAAACACACCAGCAACTAAACCCGTATAAACGGAACCACAAAAATCATTCGCCTTGCCCGGTGGTGGGAAGCCTGTCAACTCTGGAAAAAGCAGCGATGGACCCGAGAGACACAGCCCCGGATTCGTGGGAGCTGGAAGAGGATGCCGAGGCCCCTGCTGCCGCGGCGGGACTCCCAACCGCCTTCGCCGCCCTTAACGTCAACGCCAAGCCGTTTGTCCCCAACGTTAACGCCCCGGTGTTTGTACCAAGCTTCCTTCAAGCCAGCGCTGTGGAAATGCCGGCTTCAGATGGTAGGTTAAATGCCAGACAGCTGGCTGGAAGTTAGCTTAACTTGCTAGCTTGCTTGCTAGTCCAGCTAAGTTAGCCTTCCTGTGTGTAACTCGCTGTGCTGAACCTCAGCCACTATCACAGTTATCGCATACCCTCTAACTCATCAACAAGTCGGCACAAGTGCGGCTGTGGTGCAATAGCTGATTCATGACGTAGTAGCAACAAAATGTGAGCCGCGAGCAATCTTTTCTAATGAGTAGTTATGAAAGTATTTTTTGTTTTCTTATCTTTAAGGTACCCCTGATCCAGCTGCCAGTATGGAGGTGTCAGAAACAGTCGGTACGCATCCTCAGTGTACTCCAGGCACTGCATGTTCACTTGGTTAAGTTACAGCTCTGGCTCAGGCATCAGGGGGTAGATACAGGCTCAGGTGTGCCAGATTTAACATCCACATTTGAAGTGTCACACCAGACCTTAGGCAGTTTATTAAGCTTGGACGCTCACTACTTGTAGTCACAGTTACTGAGCCATATTTGGTTTTCTGTCATTGGTAGAAACCCACGTGCATCGGCCTAGGTAGAATGTGATGCAACCTCACTCGTTCCTGCCCAAAATAGATCTCCTACTGGCACATGCCGTGATTCGTATGTGTGAAGTGCTGCCTGTCCAAGGCCCCGGCCTGCTCTGTGTCAGTGCACTGTGTTTGGTTACACCAGGAACATATTAACTTTGTTCTGGCGAGGCTTCATTTGCCTCATATTTGGCCTTATGCCCCGATGTCATACGCCTCTGCTTGAGTTATGGAGAACTCATTTTTGTTTTTCAAAGAGCGGCTGAGGCAGGAACACAAAACCAGATGACTGTGTAGTGTACATAAGGACAGATAAGTGAGTGAGCTCTGCGGTCACCTCCCCTCGTCCCATTCCCTGCAGGCACATTCATGGAGATGGTTGCTGTAACATTTGTCCCTTCAGATGTCCCCGAACATGTCTCAAAATATAAGTACAGCTTGACAAGACTGCCTACAAAGTCAGCTGATTATAAATGAAGGGCGTGGAGAAGAAAATAGACATTGTACACAACTACTGGGCCGCATAATTTCATAGTGACGGAAATTGGAGGCTTATTTGTGTGTTGCCATGGGAAGATACTACTTCTTCTGCAAGGCACAGCAGATTTTCAGCGTCCTCTTGCTCCTGATTTATTTATTTTTGATGCGCTTGCATTGCAGAACATCACATTGATTTTGTCTTTATAAAGTGGGCAGGAGACCTCGGATATGTAGCAATACAGTGCTTTTTAGGTTATTTGGAAAGTCTTGCATGGCATACATGGCATACTGGATTAAAGCAACAGATTATGCAGAAGGTGTAGATGAATGGAGGTGAGGCCTGTCTTTGAAGTTGTTTGATTGAAATCTTTGTGCAAACATTCTTTAAAAGATTTATGTGTGCTAAAAGATCTGGCAAGATTTACATCATCTTGAATGAAGTCAGGATCTGCAATAAGTCAGTAGTCACATTTGATTTTATTCCTATCATACAGCGTCTTTAAAGCTCCTCCCAGCAAATGAAAAACAGCCCCAAGTTGTCTGTGTGTGATGCTGCTTATTACAGCTGAGTTACTAGAAATGTACAAAATGTGTGCTTCCAGCTCCGGTGGAGAATGGAAGCACAGAGGCAGACATGCCCACGGAGGAAGAGACGTGGGAACAGAAGGAGGAGCCCGGGGGAGACGAAGGAGGTGGTGGACAGGAGGATTTGGGGTCTGGGGGGACCTGTGTGGAGGAGGGAGGCGCCGCAGGGAAAGAGGACGAGGAGATGATGATGGAGGAGGAAGAGGAGGAGATGCCCCTGCCTAAAGTGGCTCCGGCGCCACCAGACGCTCCTAAGAAAGAACACGTTAACGTGGTCTTCATTGGTCACGTTGGTGCGTCGTATTTGGTTGCGTTTCATCTAAGGCTGTTTATACAAAGTTATATTCACTAAAAAATCATTTGCACTTGTTTTAATTTGCCAGATGCCGGGAAATCGACGATTGGAGGACAGATCATGTGAGTGATCCATTTATTTTCAAATGTTTTGTGTTGTTTTTGATTAATTTATTTATGGAGTCGTTTTCAGCGTTGGCTGTTTCAGTCTTCTGTAGCATGTGACAAAGCTCAACTACCGATACAGGGGAATAAAAACACAGATTTGAATCATCTGTTACAACAGCCGAAGCCTTTGACTGTCTCAGACGTGCACTGGGCTGCACGTTTTGTTAACGTTTCCTCCCTTTGTGCCCTCATTGAAAGGTACTTAACTGGAATGGTGGACAAACGAACCCTGGAGAAATATGAAAGAGAAGCGAAAGAAAAAAACAGGGAGACATGGTGAGCGGCACTGTGTTTTGACGGCATTTGCCTTCTTTGTGTCGTACTCACGTTTTTGTAAAACACGAATGAATGCATGAGCATGGTTGTTGCAGGTACCTGTCGTGGGCTCTGGACACAAATCAGGAGGAGAGGGACAAAGGGAAGACGGTCGAGGTTGGAAGAGCTTACTTCGAGACGGAGAAAAAACACTTCACCATCCTCGATGCCCCCGGACACAAGAGCTTTGTCCCCAACATGATCGGTGGGGCATCACAAGCTGACCTGGCAGTCCTGGTGAGACAGATCTGTATCCCTGAACCTCAGAAACATATCACCCGGTTCTTTCACAGGTTGATTTAATATAAAAGGCGCCCTCTAAATATTTCTCTCTTGCCTTATTGGTTTTTGCTAGGTGATTTCGGCAAGAAAGGGGGAGTTTGAGACGGGATTCGAAAAGGGTGGGCAGACGCGGGAGCATGCCATGCTGGCTAAAACGGCAGGAGTTAAACATCTCATTGTCCTCATCAACAAGATGGATGACCCCACTGTCAACTGGAGCCTAGAAAGGTGATTTAAAATGGATAATTTATGAATTTTAATGTTTATGTTGGACTTTATGTAAACAAGAAAAACATGCAGTATCTCCAGAAAAGTGTTAGTAGTTATTTTGGGCTTTAAAACATCACCAGTGGTGCTTAAATGAGTGATTTTATTTATTTTAGTTGTTCATTTATGATTCCAGTGATATTTATTCCAGACACAATGTTAAACACATAAATAGCCTATTCACCCATTTAAATGACTGACCTTTTTTTTTGGCTTTCTTCTCGCAGGTATGAGGAGTGTAAGGAGAAGCTGGTGCCATTTCTAAAGAAGGTGGGCTTCAACCCTAAGAAGGACATCCACTTTATGCCTTGCTCTGGACTCACAGGTGCCAACCTCAAGGACCCTGTATCCGAATGCCCCTGGTACATGTAAGTCAGCTCTCTGAACGGCCCCTGAAGTCATCAGGCGTTGAACACATGAGCTCTTTCTGAGTATGTAACACTTATTTATATTTCAGTGAATTCAGATATAGTTCGTGCCAGAGTTGTGTAGTCTGTATTTCCTGCTCTATGACGAGTATATAATGATGAGTGCCCAACTCGGTCCATTATTTGTGTGTGAGAGTTTATTTAAAATGCATGCTAAGTGCTTTTCAGGAAGACAAATCAGAGAGAAAGACAACAAAGGGATAAATTACACAGCTATGCAGATTAGTAGCTGACACAAAGCCCGCGAATAAATGTTATGTTTGGAGTGATAAAAGGGAAAGAAAGAAAGAAAGAAAGAAAACACTGAATATTTAAACACATGCCTTTTTAAGAGGGGAAAAAAACAGTTAAAGGGACTAGTTTAAATATGTGAGTGAATTAAAAAAATGAATAAATGAGCTGATGAGTGAGGAGGATTCTTTGATTCTTTGTAATTATTGCAAAATAAATATGATTGCCGACAATGGGTGGTGACTATATTAATGATTATGATGAGCAACAACTAGAGGGGCACTCGGAGTTTTGTCAATACTTCAGGTTATATTATTATATTACTGTGTAATGGTCATTCTGAGTAGTAGTTGAGTTTTCATTATATACCCCTCTGGATGTAAAGGCACAGAGTGAGCTCCTGCACTGTCAACAAGCAGACAGGCGGTCCTTGAAAGCCTTCACAGAGCGAGAACACAGTTAGGTCATTGTGCTCTGAAAGGCGTCACCAGGCTTAAACCTTTATAAGATACAGTGAGACCTCACCAGAGAGAAGGGTCAGTACCAAAAAAACCACAACACCGTCTCAACCTTGCTGACTTTAAGCTCACAAATATACTAATTAGTCCCTGTCATCCTTTGGTCATTGCCTTAATCATCTCATACAGTGTAATAATCTATAAATAACAATAATAACAGTGATTCTGAAGTGTATATAGTGATCATAATGGCCATATTAAAGCTTAGCTGGGGTGATAATGGAGGTGACAGGATAGTTGCTTTGCTGGATAAGTTGATAATTCTGTGTGAAGAAAGAATCAATATGTATTGTTCAGCTCACACTCCTTCACCCACTGGTCTGCCTTTGGGAGGATCAAAGGATCAAAATTCAGAGGCCAAAGAGACAATTTGTTTGAATTAAACAAGGCGACCTATTATGCTGAGCTCCAACTCCATATTTCTTTGTTGTAATCTGTCAGAGTAGTTTAAAATCAGACCTACTTATTTTACCCTAGGCCTTGAGGCAGCCACTTAGTTCATGAACTCTTTGAAGCAAGCTGCGTTAGCGCTCCATTTAGGTCAAATTTTTGGACACCGCAGCATAAACAAAATTATTACAAAGGTGTGCAGTGAATCTGTGATGTTGTTGCCTTTGAAATGGTTGCTTCAAAGACAGGGACCAGGTTTGCAACCACTTGTATTCAGCTGCCATCTTTAAAGAGACTTTGGTGCTTCAAGACGGCGATAAAACGTCTGATATCAGTTTGCCATTGAACGGGCGGTCAAGTTGGTAATTGCATGCAATCTGTTTGTGATAATGTGGCAGTTAACTGTGATAAATTGGGGAACATTTCAAATGTGTTGCTCTCTACATACACATACTCTACATACCTTCTCCAATCTGTCTGAGAGTGACTGCAGTCAGTCTGAGTCAGACCATGATTGTTCAGAGGTAGGTCACACTGCTCCTGATTAAAAGTGGTCACTCAGAAAGGGGAAAAGTTCAGTGCAGCTGCTGATGTTTCCAAGTCGAAAGGAGGTTGCTGTCCTGTTTTTACTCTAGTGTGACTGAACCATTAGGTGGGTGGGGATTCAGTACCTGAGATGAACATATTAGGAATATCTCCCTTTATAATATGCAAAACGGAAAAAAGTGGAAAAAAAGGCCTGAAGCTGGAGGATTAGACTCACATTATTAAGCTAGTTTTGGCTGTGTTTATTATGAGCATCCATGATTGCAACAGTATGCATAAATGGCAGGAAATGATGAAAAATATAACGGGTCCCCTTTAAAAAGATGGAGGTAAGACTTGTTTACACATGCTGATTTAAACATTTCCAGTAGTTATAATGAGGAAAACTGGTGTGTGCAGTGTTTCTTTGTCTTTATGCTTTATAGAACTCATAAATCATGGAGAAAGAAGACTGCACAGATTTGTTCTTTTTTCCGTAGTGTTGTTGTTGTTTTTTTTGTGCATCAATTTGTGTGAAGTAATCTTTCGACCAAATGCTGACTACAATAAAAACTTTTATTGTTTACTTTTGTTGTGCTTTTTTCTTTTTCTAACAGGGGTTTGCCATTTATTGCCCACCTGGACAGTTTGCCAAACTTCACCAGATCAAGTGACGGACCTGTCAGACTACCTATCGTAGACAAGTACAAGGTGAGCAGCTGGAAGCTTTTGATTCTCATTTCCTATAAGAAGAAAACCGAAACCATTGGCAGCTTGTCTTCTGCACAGCACCGCTCTCAGAGGATGAGTGGGTGTAAAATTTCTTTTGGTTCGTGCTCACTTTGCCAAAATCCTTTTTCGCTCCCTCGTCAGTTTGTCATTTTGCTTCCTCTTGAGTTTTTTTTTTTCTCAGAACACACAGACAGACCCACACAATAAGGCAGGCACACACACACACACACACACACACACACACACACACACTGTAGCCTCCGCACCGCCATTCCTCTTTGAGATAATTCAGCTTCTTGGCGCTCGGCTTGGTTTAGATGTTGGAAGCCGTTCATCACACACTGTAAGCGTTGTTGGAATTGAATTATTTTGAAACAAAAATTGACCATCGGCTCTCCCTCCTTTCTTCATATGTCATCATCTGTCTTTATCCTGTTGTCTTTCTCTCCCAGCGATTGCATAAGAGCCTTATGTAGAAGTTACATGACTAAGTAGCCTCAATTGGTGTTCTCCTGATGTAATGGGATTATGGTTCAGTCAACTGGATGCTGCATACTAATGGTCACCGAGACTGCCAGGACTTTGATACGGCAAACTTTCAGCTGTGGAGAAAACTCACTGCATTATTTTTGGTGGTGTCTGAGAGCTGACAGTCATGATCATTATTTCATTTATTTTCACTGCCAAGAGAAAAGTATCATATCTTATGCTCAAGCTGCTTCTTCCAAGAGTCCATGTTTTTCTAAGGGTTGTGTTAGAACTATGTGCTTATTGAAAGTATGATGAAATGCAGTATACACCTCCGACCTTCCACTCTACCTCCTGAGCCACACCCAGCACAGTTAGAATGTATTTACTGACTGTTTAAAGTGAACTTATATATTTGAACTGTATATTTTTATTTTTGGACTCTTACTAGAGCAGCTTTGCATGATTCAAAGTTCAAGATAATCCTTATTTATCTTGTTCTGCGCCATGGCGCATCCCCTCAGTTCACCCACCTTCCCTTTAAGTCAGCTTTCCTGTGATTGGCTGCTCCTCGCAAACAGGAGATTTGAACAGAAGGGGGGCGGAGCCCCTGTGCTCACAGGGATTATTTGCACATAGCAAAGAAACTTTGATCATATTTGATATGAGCTTCCACCAGTGTAAAAGTATATATATGGCAGATGTTATTTGGACACATCGGTGTATTAGCAGTCAGCAAACTATAGTGAATATAAGTGAATATTGCCTAAGTCTAACTCTGGGTTTCTTTGTTTGTAGGATATGGGTACTGTTATCCTTGGAAAGCTGGAATCCGGATCCATTAGTAAAGCCCAGCAGCTGGTCATGATGCCAAACAGGGTGAGTCCTCTTCTTGATTGAAAGAGGATCTTGTAACCACAAATATTCTGTTTTATTTTCAGTGCCAGTCATATATACTTCTGCATCAATGTAGAAATAGTCTTTCTTCACTTCATGTGCAGCTGTATGCATGTGTGTGTGTTACAGCACACAGTGGAGGTTTTGAGCCTGCTGAGTGACGATGTGGAGACTGACGACGCAGGTCCTGGGGAGAACCTGAAGTTGCGGCTGAAGGGCATAGAGGAGGAAGAAATCCTTCCTGGTTTTATCCTCTGCAGCCCCGACAACCTCTGCCACTCTGGTCGCACCTTTGATGCGCAGGTAAAGACTGGATAATTACTGCATGCTGGCTTCTAACACCTGACTTTGAAAGTCATTAACTGTGGGGAGAAGTTGGGGGAGTCAGGTAACCACAGGTGATTCCATTTATTTAATTTAATGCCAGCAAATAAAGTCCTCACCACAGGCTCCCGTAATGAATCCGCTCCCGTGTCTCTGCTGTGTCTCATATTAAACACAAAACTAAATGCATCCTTTTGCAGGTTGGCTCTGTTAGAAGGCAGTCGCCACTGTGGTTGATGATCATGTGTTCACAGCAAGTCTACACAGACCAGCAGAAGTAAATATCAAAAAGGAGGCATTTCTCCATAAGAGCCTCAGAGATACATTTTTCAAGCCGGTGTTAATTGCAGGATTGTGTGATGGAGCTTGCTTTGGACAAGTTGAGCAGACACGGGCTTATACAGTAAGACTTTTGCCAGACAAATAGCTACTTATGTGTTGATAATCTGTACTTTTCTTTGTGAAATGCTTATCTTCAGGCCTGAAAATAATCTTAGGCAAGACATCTATTTAAACATTGTAGCACACACACCGCTTTGTATTAAGGGGTCACAAGCAAACAAACTGCTTTTTATTCTGTATGTATGTCTGCTCATGTTCTCTGTAGCACATCAGTAGTGTTCTGTGCAACTACCAAATCTGAACACACCAAGAAAAGAAAAGAGAAGCCTATTCAGTTCAGAGAATCTTTTCTGGTATTATTAGAGAATATGTGACGCAGCATGCAAAAGCCCACCTGTAGTCCAAAACGTTCATTTTTTTTTTTTTTTACCAAATGTTTCCTAAAATTTCAAAGCTTCAAGAGATTCTTAACATACAAAAAACGATTTACCTATCTAGTAGTCTCTTGTGAGACTCAGGTCTCACTATCAGTTCTTGATTATCTGCACGTTTGATGTGGAAGAGATCAAACATGCATTTTATTCAGGCTTTGGTCCCCCCCTGTGGCTCGGTTGAAGTTAAGATAACAAACACTGGGAATACTGTGAAGTCTGCTTGTTGTTGATTGTGTCATTCCTTGGCTGTTTTCGTGCACAGCTGGGATTCTCAGTCTGCATCTTTGGTCAGCTTTTCCTGTACTGTATCACGGCACTGGACAGAAGTCTTGAGTTACCTAGTTTCTTTACATTTTTGCTAGGAAAATGGGAAATAGGTGCAGTGATTATTGAAACATCTCCAAAAACACATGGAAAATATAGTATATAAGGCAAAAAAAAAAGAGTCTGACGAAGGCAAATGTTCTTATAATTTCTTAAAGTAACCTTCAGGAATAGTTTTCCAGGCTTCTTGAAGGACATCAAAGCTGCTCTTTGGATGTTGGCTGCCTTTTGTTCTGTTTTTTTTTTTTTTTTTTTTTTTATTTATTTTTT
>VVHJ01032239.1:20295-32383 GCA_015107715.1 Tylochromis polylepis
TGGTGGCAAGTCGTAACAAGTCGCAGTCTCACCCCCGATTGCGGCATCACTCCCAAATGCAGTGGCAGGTCGTGGCAGACCATGGCAAGTTGCGGCATCACTCCCAAATGCCGCGGCAGGTCGTGGCCAGTCACGCCATCGCAAGTCACACCATCACTCCCAAACGCCGCGGCAGACCGTGGCAAGTCGTGGCCTCGCCTCCAAACGCAGCAGCAAGTTTCAGTCTCACCCCTGATTGTGACATCACTCCCAAATGCCGCGGCAGGTCATGGCAGACCGTGGCAAGTCGTGGCCTCGCCTCCAAACGCAGCAGCAAGTTTCAGTCTCACCCCTGATTGTGACATCACTCCCAAATGCCGCGGCAGGTCATAGCCAGTTATGCCATTGCACCCAAACACCGCTGAAAGTCGCAGTCTCACCCCCAAATGCCGCATAAGTTATTGAACCTTGCCATAATTGATGGCTAAACAGTGCTATAACATTATTCTTTAGACATAGTTCTACCGACTTGTTTAATTAGTTTCTCTGCGTGTATATGTGGAGTTCACCTGGTCCTCCTTCACTCTTTGCTGTGCCCTCCACACATGCAGTTGAGTCTTGCAACAACAAACACACACACCCCTACTGGGGAGAAGAAAACAGTGGAAGATGGGAGATAAACTTGCATCTGTGCGAACACTGTAACATTAAACTCTAATTTCAAATCAAGTGACAGACAGAAACACCCTCCATCTGTCTTTTCTCATTTCAAGATGATAGACCAGTGTTCTCTGATTCTGGGAGTTCTTGGCAATCCAGCTGCTCGTGGTGCTTTCTGTGCAAGGATGAATGCAAGAAATTGGATTTGAAAATACAGCATTGAGCCACAGAAGCCGCTAAAAAGAGCGGAGGGAGAAAATGCCATTCCATACAAACTATCATTAAAAATAATTCAGCAGTGGGGGGAAAAAAAGAGTAAATCTTAATATCATTTGAAACTATATTGAAAGCAAAGCCCCTTATTCCCACAATTCTTCACCCCTACTTATATTCTCTGAACGTTTCTCCATTTTGGATACTTGGCTGCAGATGACTTTAAGGCGTCGTGTAGCTGCGACGGTTATATTCTCACCCTTTTGCTTTTTTCCAGAGAGCCGCTGTGCGTGAACCTGCAGAGCAAGCATCTGGCCAGAGACATCGAGAGGGTCATCCAGGGGACCAGCCTGAAGGTTACCAACAAGGGCTGCTGCTGGTGAGATTTATTCATGTGTCCCTGGTTTCAGCTTTTTGTGCAGAAATTCC
The DNA here is from genome assembly GCA_015107715.1 of Tylochromis polylepis. Classification (NCBI taxonomy): domain Eukaryota; kingdom Metazoa; phylum Chordata; class Actinopteri; order Cichliformes; family Cichlidae; genus Tylochromis; species Tylochromis polylepis. Next base: position 21,577 of record VVHJ01032239.1, read on the forward strand.
CCTTTTTAAAAAAGTCCTCAGTAGCTGCAGATGATCTTAACCGCACCTCAGTACAACCCTGTCGATTCTCTGTGATCGATATGGGTCAGACTGGTGCTATAGAAACTCAAAGTAAATCCAGATGGACCTCCTCTTTCTGTGGAGCCCGTCTCTACGACTTTGATACACAATGGTTAGCATCTGACTCAATTTAAAAATAAAAAACAGCTGCATTCATGCTTCATATACTGCTGCTGTGACCTTTGTGTTTAACTTGGTAACACTGTGTTTTTGTGCACTCTGCCCGTGTTGCAGTATGGCACGTGTTGCCCACTCGGGCATGACTGCAGACGAGGTGACGGAAAACATCGAGGCTGCCGTGGAGACAGTGGTGACCAAACTGCGGATGGTGAGAATTTCCATGCGTTTTATGTTTGGGTTGTGGTAGAACTATCACACCCCGACTGACCTGATCTGTGCCAGTTCTCTCACTGATAGGAAGAGTAGCCGTGTAGAACAGGCAAATCACAGTAGTTTGGGGCTGCAGTAGTTTCAGAGGGCTTTGCAGTTGCATCGTAGTGACAGCAACGATTTCCTGCTGAAACATAAATCCCCAGTAAGCCTCTACCTCTTTAGCATGGGAGGGAAGTCCACACAACTCACCAGTCTGCTGGTGACAAAAACAGAAATCCTGCGTCTCGGTGCAGAAATGAACAAGTTTGAGTGTTACGTGTCATACTAGTGTTTGGATAATCGCTGATTTGTCAGCTTCCAGCACAGCTGACGTTCAGTGTTGGTTCCAGAGAAGTCAAGTTCCGGGTTTTGACATTTGTGAACATCTAATGGCAAATGGGAACAGTTTCATTGGCTTCAGCAGTTTTTATTTTGCCTGTGATTAAACGTGATGGATGATTCGTTCAGTGGGATCGGGCCTTTCGTGCAGTCAGTGGGTAATCATGATTGTTTGGTGTATGGAAGAAAATGTGCCTCTCGGTATTAAACGGCACAGTTTTTGTGCAATAAAATGGGCACTGATCAGAGTTGGGGCTTGGTGATATGAGGAAAATCTAATATCGTGATATTTTTTGGCTATATCGTGATATATATTACACTATGTCTTGAGCCCCAGTGTCCCCAGCACCGAAGGCAAAGGGGGTGAGCTGCAGTTTAAGCCTCGGTGAAGTAAAGTTTATGTAAATATCAGCATGTGTGCTATCCACAGAAACCTCCAAATCTCAGCTAAAAGCTCACATAAACAATTTCTGCAACCACCAAACACAGCGAAAACAACAAACTATTAAAAGAGCAGTTACGCAGTTTCGTGAAATGTGCCTAAACCCACAAACTCACTCGACTTCATGTAACCAATCAAACGGCACAATGACTAAAAGCAGAGATTTCACACATTCAGACCACAAATATAGTTCACGTTCAATAAACAATAAACGTGGAATTAAACTTACTTTGCCATTTTTCTCCGTTTCTCTCGCCGGTAGCCGTTGTAGCTCGTGTCACAGCTGGTTTATTTAAAGTTTTCTTTGGTGTGTGGCGAGACCTTCACACGCGGAGTTTAAAACATTCTTCATTTTGCAGCGGATGACTTTTCAGCTGGTGGAATAACTTTGTGGTTCTTCTACCTTTTGCGGCAATAGTTTTACAGCATGATTTTCAAATTCCCGCGTTTTGTTCGACATCCTCCTCGTGAAGTCCAAACGACAGCAAGTCTGAAACTCCTGCTGTCGCCATATTTTTCCCTGTCTGATATATAAACACGCATGCTCACATGCAGTGTGCTGGTAGAAAATTTTCCAGTTGGGAGGGGGGGGATTAATGATGCATTCACAGCTTGTGGGAGGAAAAAAAAATTATGTGTAGACAGCTTAATATTTCCATGGCAACCTAAACTTGATGGTTATGATGAAGCCATTTTAACCATCGTACATGGAAAAACTCGCAGTACATCGAGTATATTCGATATATCGCCCACCCCTATTCAGTTTGCAATTTCAGTTTGGAATCCAGGGCGTTCATTTATGTATCGATGCATGTTTTTTCTTGCCGTGTCTGATTTGACCGCTGTTTTACAGAAGGGCCCGGTGATCAAACTCATCCACATAAAGAGTCAAACGTCAGTGGCCCTGCCTATCTACAGCTCAGACCTGGGCCATCTCACTATCCTGGAATCTAAACAAGCTCAGCTGCCCAAAGGCAAGGCGAGTACAAGTTAGCACTCAAAATGTATTTATTTATTTCATTTATTTATTTATTTTTTGTATAAGCTGCATTTGTTGAAACATTTGGAAGACTAACAAGTTTGTGTGCATTTCAGGAATCTGCATCCACAAAGCAGACAAAGAAAAATAAGACGGAGGACAAAAAGCAAGCAGATACTACCTCAGAGAAGAAGGTGAAGAAAAATAAAGCAGCAGCTGAAGAGGAGGAGGAAGAGATCCCACAGCTGGTTCCCATAGAAACCCCAAGCAAAAAGCCTAAACTGGAGGTCAGTCTTTTTCACAGCTGTTTGAGTTGAAGTGAATACCTCAGCTGATGAGTTCAGGTTTTGTTTTTCATTAGCGGAGATTACAAACATTTCCTGTCCCTTTTTTTTGTGTGTGTGTGTGTAGAAGCCGTCCAAAAAGAAGAAGCTGGAGAAAGTCCCCAAACCTGCAGCGGTGAAGAAGGGAACAAAAAGTCAGAGCAAACTGATCAAGAAGATGGACTCCAAAGTAAAAAGAAAAGTACCTAAAGTGAAATGATCATTAGCATGGACATTGAATATTTTTTTTTTCTCTGTACTTCTGTTCTTCTTTTTCCCTCTAGTTATGTTGTATTCTGTGAATGTTGTAATGTTACTCTTTGATGACAGTAGAGACAAAACTACTGCTCATAATGGCTGTTTGATTCAAGTCCATCTAGTGGTGAGTCATCATACAATATCAGTGCCTTCGACTCGAGTTAATCAAGCAGCTAACCCTGTGAAAGAGTCTCACACAGTTCCCAGTTTTCATGTACAGTGTTGTGGGTTATGTGCTGTTGTAATTAACCCTGTCAAGTCTGAATATTTTCTCATTAAATGTGTTTAAAACTGGAGTGTTTATTGAACTTTCTGGCAAATTAACAAAGAAAACAAGTTAAATATCCATCCATTCTCTTCCACTTATCCTTATCAGGGTTGCAGGGGAGGCTGGAGCCTATCCCAGCTACCACAGGGTGAGAAGCGGGGTACATCCTGGACCGGTTGCCTGCCTGATGCAGGACTAAAACGTGGCGCATTAGTTGTCATGTGTACCATTTTTTTGATACACCTGGTGTTTCTGTGCAATTCTTGTAAAATTACACTTTATTATGTAGAGATCATGAAATATGATACACTTGACAATACAGGGTTAAGGACAAAAGTGTTTGGTTTTTTGTAGTTGGGTCAATATGATTACTTGTTGGCACTGACACATGGAAATCAGTTCAAATTATATTTGAGTGATATGGGATTATAAAATTCAGCTTTAATTGGAGATGTTAAAGTTTCTTGTTGAAGAATTACAGCCATTTTCTACAAAGAGTCAAGTGTCCAATTACAGACACTTGACTAGGAACAGGGTACAGAGTCATTTGTCAGTTAAGCTGGTGGGAGATGTTGCTGAGTGTAGCATTTAGACAATGATCCAAAATGTGCTGAAAAAGCCACTCGGGAGTTTTTGAAAATCGAGGGGGGAATATTGTGCAGCAGGTGAGTCAATCATCTATTGATGCATTTTACTTGTTGAACATGAAGCTAATGGCAGTAAGATCAGCATCTAGAGTAAAGGCCTGGCACAGGATCGCAAACGAGAAACCCCGCTGCTTGGTGATGTCAGCAGATCTAATGCCTCAGGCAGTCAATGCCTGCAAAGGATTCACGACAAGCTAAAAAGGAAGATTTTATGTAGGGTAATGCTAATTTGTCCAATTACAGTGAATTCCTGAAAGTAGAGGAGTGTGTACACAAAAATGGGTTTAATGCCTCCACTATAAAAACAACCTATCAAACCTGAGTCTCCACTTAAAAGCTATAATAATAAGGTAATGTGAATATAGTTTCAGAAACCTGAATTTAACTATTTGCCAACCTCATATTCAGCATGTGCATGCACAGACTTGCTTATTGTAAATGAATCACAAAGGAAAGTTCTAAAATATGACATTCATTGGTTCTGAAAGGTCTATTTTTTCAGTTTGTCTAATATTTGGAAACTTGCAAATATGCATAAAGTGTAACCCAGCAGTGTATCAAGCCTGATGAGTAATCCTGTGAAAATTTCAGGGAAAAGAATGAGATACTGTTTTTGTTTTTTTAGGCCTGGAAAGATGAGTATTTTCAGCTTCTCCTGTTATTTACAGCTGCACTTGTTGGTCAAATGGCAGCAAAATAATTGTGGATGGGCAACTACACTGTTAAACTGCACTCTGTTTGGGAACCTCTGGGACATGACTTATCAGTGCATCTGTGCCACAAAGTTACACAGACTGTCCAAGGAGCTCACTCAGGTCTTGGAGGAGACCAGAACACCATCCACCTTACATCAATGAGGATCAAGGAGCATGCCCAGATGATGTCAGGAGTACATACAGGCACATATATGCCATATATCGCTCATCCATCCATCCATCTATCTAGCTATGTATGTATGTATGTATGAACAGTGGTGTGCTCTAACATGTATTAGCTGTGTTTGCTTGTGCTGGATACGGCTCTGAGTTTGGAAAGTCATCCAGCTGTATCAGATTACATCCCCATTGTTAATAGGTATAATACCTAGCCTGTGCAGCTACTGTCAGCTAGTAATCGTGCAGTGTGTGTGTGTGTGTGTGTGTGGAGGGGGGTGGAGTATATCCAGTATATGAAGCGCTCCATTTCTTTGCAACATAATAATGTCAGAAACTGCGAGCATGCATTACATTCTACACACCATCTGATTTTTGTGACAATAAGCAGTTTTGGGTTGTTTTTTTCCCCCACTTTCAAATAGACAGCCTTTGCTTTGGAAATGTACTGTAACAAGATCGTCCTGACAGCAAGCTAATGAGAGGTGATGACATTGTTGTCATCAGGTGGGCTGCGACTGCCTGTCTTCCTTGAGCTGTGTGGGTGTGGTGGCCCATCTGGAATTACAGCGTGTTCACAGGTTACTGAGCAGCAGATTAAGAGACACATCAGGCAGCCACACACTTGGTCATCGTGCAGATGATACAACTCTTTCATGTGACTTTTGGGAAGTGCTGCATTCTTGATGGATTTCTGCATGGACGGGGTGAATGAACAGAATGGCTCAGGACTGATTTAAAGAAGAAAATTGGAGTACTGTTGATGTCCACTTGCAATCATCTCCCTTCTCTGTACATCAAAGGTATAAGGCTTTGTTTCAGCTATGGAAACTTCTTTTACAGGTGACTTTGGGAGCCAGCGGTTGTACCCAGACCCACAGCCAGCAGCTGCTGAAGGCCCTGGCCGTGCTTACCTCCACAAACCTATCATTGTGATTGTGATGGGATCTCTGATGTCTGTAGCAGGCACAGTACTTTTATTGCTCCAGTACTCAGGGGTGACTGAAGCGTCCCGCTCTGTAGCCTCGGCCTGCCTGTCTTTAGGGCTGATGTTTGTGGCGATGGGGCTGGTGTGGGTTCCCATTCTGAAAGAGAAGGAAATGCGGAAACAGATCAGTCAGGGGGCTTGAGCAGAAGATGAAAAAGACTTGATGATGTCAAAGATAAAATGCTATTTGATGCTCTATATAGTGCTCTGACACATCCAGTAGAGTCAAGCTGGTGTGGCTTTTGCTGATAATGGCCTGAGTACACTGTACTTTGACCGTGTCACAGCAGGTTGTTTTATATTTCTCTCAGCGAGGATCAGACCTTGATTGTCTTTGCTTTTACACCGGCTGCTAAAATCTGTTGCTTTGGAATTTCTTCCACGTCTGGATAAACTCTTTGGATAAATCATCATGTCAACACCTGTACAGGTGGAGCCCGTCATGGAGAAGAGGTACGGAGGAGTTGGCCGCTGCAAGTGCTCATTCTGGTTCGCAGTGGCCCACGACATACTCGGTGTCTTCATTATAATGATTGGGGTGTTTGGAGGACTGGTTATCCACGATCTGTTTGTCTACGGTGGGGCCATTATCCTCTTCCTCAGCCTGATCTGGTGGGTGTTCTGGTACACGGGGAACATCGATGTGCCCTCAGAGGAGCTGGAGGATGACGTGGCTATAATGAAGCAGAAGAACCGTGGACTGAGCCGGGCGGTAAGGCGCATGTCTGACCGCCTCGCCAGCGGGATCAGGAACTCCTTCAGAAAGAGTGGCAGGCCGGTTAGACAGGCCCCCCCGGGCAAAAACGGAGCTCCAAACACCGGCGCAGATGTGTCGCTCTCTACAATTTATGACAGCACCCTGGCTTCTACTTCAAACGAATTTGTGAGAGAGACACTGTCAGTGTGAACTGCTCCACGGCAGAACACAGAGACACTGAACTGCGATCATTATATTTGCCTTTTGTTGAAAGGGATTTTGTGTTTGCTCTACCATCATCGCAAGTAATGATTAGGTAACAATGAAGTGCTGCCCTGATAAGAGCCACGTGATTGCACCTTGCTGATAAGATGTAAACTTTACACTATAACAGAGTTTTTACATGACACCGATTAAGCGACAACAGCCTCCTCGCTTATCACTATTTTTGACTCGTGTCACAGATTTTGTTCACAGATTTTGACTGTAAATAGAAAATGAAAATGTATATTGACAAATGTGTTACGAACAGCCTTTTATTTGTAAAAGGACAGCAGTAGAAATGTGCTAAACACAATCAGAGGAATGAGATATGGTTTTTATGGTTTTTGTAAGAAGTTAAATTTATAACAGTTGCTCAAATTAATATTTTATGTTAAAAAAAAGCTTCAACGTCAAGCAAAATAAACACATTGTAGTTTTGACAACACAGGAAAGTTCCGTGCTTGTTTATGCGTCATGAAAGTGATAAGTCATGCTAAGTTTAGACCATTCAGCTGTTTGCTTGCAGCTGTCTGGTTTCAGGTCCCCCTGTGAACTTATGTGTGTTGCAACAGTCAATGGTCCTATACAGTAAAGGAAATCTATCACAGATTGGCTTCAAACAAAGAAATTAGACCTTTTGTAGCAGCACAGACAATAAACCAATACATGTGGTGGGATGACCCCAGGAAAGCAATTCACCCCAGAGTGTGGTTCAGCTGAAGCATTGCAGTTATGACGGCACACAAATTCTTTAACATTGTGCAGGTCTGGTCTGCTGTCAAAGAAGGTTTTGTTACAAATACAAGGCGACTTATTATGACTTCCCACATTTTTTGTCATATGTTACAGTTACAGTAGTAGATGCTTACATTAAACATACCCAAAGTTTCAAAAAAGGATGGTGAGCGTATGGACAAGTTATCACTATGAGCCAAAAGAAAAGGTGCTCTGAATGCTCCATATCAGGCATTTTTCTTTCTTTTCTTTCTACTGGCTAAAAGCATCTTCAATATGGTCATTTGAGTAATGGCTGTTAGGACAAACCTGCTGTTCAGAACTTTTTTTGTTGTTGTTTGGACGAGTCAATCAGAAGAAAGAGGACTTAAAGGGAGGGAGCAGCTTCTTTCAGATAGAGGATGGTGTGAGGGGCTACACTAAGGCTCGGCATAAGATAAAGAAAATTTTTTTTCTTTTAACTGTAAAAAAATAATAATATTGAGTTGGACATGAGCGTAGGTTTCCAGTAACTTTTTACATTGCCAATATCTTATTTTGTAAGCGATTCTAATTGAATTTTGTTAGCTCGAAGATCTACTTCAGACATGACTGAAGATTTACCTCTGCTTCGATTAAAAACAAATACCCAAAGTAAATGACTGGGCTGGAGAGCTATTAAATGCCACCAACACCTCCTCCTTTATCCAAAAATACTAAATACACAGCGATTACCTCTCAGTGTTTTGATTCCCAGCTGTGTAAGTTATCTTTTGGACCAGGACCAGCTGTGAGCTCATAAATCCTGTTCAAAGTATGAATCTTAGGGTGTTAAACTCTGAAGCATGGCTGCCACCAGTGTTAAATCAAAAATAATAATAATACTGATATCATGTTAATCATACACAGGTAGTAATACCATAAATTAGTATGCTGGTGTTCTTTTTGCCATGTTATTGTTCCAGACTCTCTGTCCACCTACCTGAACACATACCCTGATTTGGTATAAAACACATAATAGGCACAGTCAAAGATAAATGCAGTTATGGACTCTTTTGAGTAATAGAACCATGAAAATCTATCATTGTGAACCTTTGTTGTTGTGCATGGTAAATGTCAAACTTGCAAGAGTAGTTGTTTTCTGACAGCTGAAGTTGATCATTACATCAGGTCCTTCAGACTTTTCAGCTGCGCAGACATGAAATCTATAAATTCTTTCACGTGACTCATGTTCACAAGACTGCATGCAGCATTCACTCCACCGGACACTGCATGGCCTGCAATAAGTGGCTATGTGGAGTTTTCATCTCTCCCCAGTTCTGTCCTCAGGAAAGTCTCATATTCAGTCTTTTGTAGGCTGTAATCATCAGTTTGGGCTGATACTGTTTATATGTCAGTTTACATCGTACTTTAAATGTTTATTCATTCTGTGGCATCTAAGTTTTAACTTTCTTTGATATCTGGTATGACATTTGAGCTCTTTCATGTATTGCTGCTACAGACACCTGGGTATTTACAGTATGTGCTTAGTTAATGTCAGCTGATACAAATACAGCAGCATGAACTAGAAACCAGTTTATTGTTAACTTTGCAATGTACAGCACCACAGGATGAGCGCGTGAATAGGACCAGTGATTGAATGTACTTTATTAAAGTACATTATTAATGTACTCTTACTTTATTCAAGTATTTCTATTATTTTCCTGTTTTCTGCTACTGCAGTTAATACTTCTGCTTCTACCCCACTGCATTCTGGGTACAGATATTGTTCTTTGGACTCCATACCACTTATTATAAAGCTTTAGTTGGTTATTGTTGTTGTTGTAATAGATCTATTTTACAGTCACGTGAAAAAGGAAGTTTTCACAGGACTCTTTGGAGAGTCTTTGGAGTCCTGTGAAACAATTAAGTGCGCCCAATGATTTGATAACTTGTAGAACCAGCTTCATCAGCAATAACACGAAGTAACCGTTTTCTGTATTACTTTATCAGTCTGTCACACTGGAGGAGTTTTGGTCCACAGTTCTTTACAACATTGCTTTTGTTCATTGATGTTTGCAGACATACATTAATGCACAGCACTCTCAAAGTGCCACCACAGCATTTCAGGCGCGCTGAGGTCTGGACTGGAATAACTGGGTCATTGGAGCACATTGATTATTTTCTTTTCCAGCCCTTCTGTTGTAGATTTGCTGCTGTGTTTGAGATCATTTTCTTGTTGCATGAACCGATTTTGGCCGAGCTTTAACTTGAAAACTACCCTGTGAAAACTTTTCTTCTTTCATGTGACTGTACGATCCTGCATTCTTATAGATTAAGCTATGCAGCAGTATGCAAGCATTTAAAACTACCTGCTCCTGCGACATTAATGAATGAAAGTTCATGTATATTATAAAAGTATAAAGTACTTTTACTTTGTATATTGTGAGATGCTCACAAAAACCCCCCAAGGAGGCCGAGTTGGAAGTGGCAGAGATGAAAATGTTAACATTTTCATTGGGACTGATCAGAGTGGATAAGATTAGAAATGAGGACATCAGAGGGACAGCTCAGGATGAGCGGTTTGGAGACAAAGTTAGAGAGGCAAGGCTGAGATGGTTTGGATGTGCAGATGAGGGATAGTGGATATTTTGGACAAAGGAATATGGGGCTGCCAGACAGTAGGAAAAGGGAAGAACCTAGAGAAGATTAATGGATGTTGGGAAGGAGGGCAGAGGGTTGGTGTGATGATCTGCTGTGGTGACCCCTAAAAAGAGCAGCAAAAAAGAAGATAGTGATGACAAAAACTTAGTGTTATTAATTAAGTAAGATTATAACAGCTACTTCAGCAAAGAGTCAAAATTTCTTTCTATCTTCGCAAAAGTTACTCAACAAAGAACAATGTTTAAACACTTTGAACAGCTTTTCTTCTCTTCCTCTGTCTCTGGCCAGCAGTGCACTAATTTGCACTGGCACCTTGTTGGCCAACAGCACCTGAGGTAGCCGTTGTTAACATGGGCCCCAACCACAGCCCAAACCTGAACTTTCTTCTCCTGCAGGTTAACTTCCTGTTAAAAGGGAGTTTTCCCTTCCCACTGTTGCCAGGTGCTTGCTCATAGGGGATACATATGACTGTCGGGATTTCCTCTGTATTATTATAGGGTCTTTACAGTACAATATAAAGCCCCATTGTTTTGATTTGGCGCTATATAATTAAAACTGAATTGAATTGGGGACATCACCAGGAGTACACCGGCTTGTGCCCCCTTGTGGCTGGGTTAGTGTAAAACATTTTCTACACTTTTGATTTCAGATAAAATATTTGATGCCTTTCGCTTCTGTTTCAAGCGCTAGACTTATATTACAAAAGACTACAACTCCCACTTGCGCTTTGCCGTCATATGACGGCTGTGTGTTTTGTCATGTGACCCTGGCGCTGCTATGTCAGTCCTCCGTTTCCCTTTTTCGCAGTGTCACAGGCAGCAAACTGAAAACAGTCAGTTTCTGTCCGAAACGGCCCAACACACCTTAGACCCGTCCTGTACCTGGTTTGAAATCACACTCCGGTTCGTGCTTGTCGCACTTCACCCGTGTATTTGGCTGTG
>VVHJ01032239.1:32403-52888 GCA_015107715.1 Tylochromis polylepis
TGCAACTCCTACATGTCAGAGTGGTAGACTCACAGCCCTGCGGCTTACCGGTAGGCCTCGCTGTTCACCGGCTGAGCATCAGTCCTCACGCCGCCGTTGGGTGGGTCCGGCTCGGCCACAGAGGCAGCATGGTCCCGGTGCATCGCTAGCGTCTTGTGATTAAAGGCGACACCAAGGGATGAATGGTATCAGTGGGGAAGTGTTTAGCTCGGATGCTACTGCAGTCTGTTTATAAGGATGAACGGTAAGATTTGCTGTTTCACTGCTTTCTGTTTCTTACCTTTAAAATCACAACATGTCAAATCACGCCTGCAGGAGATGGCTCAGAAACTTGGTGAGACTTTCTAAGTTTTATTTTTCGGCCTTTTAGCTGGTTCCATAATGTTTAATAATGTTCAACACATGGCTTTTTTTTTGTTAGCTTTGTTGAAACGATAGATCGAGATCAAGAATGCTCCAGGAAAATGAAGCAGTTCCGCACATTTTAAATGGGGTTTCTCAGGCATGAAAGTCTTACAAGTGTCTTCTTTTTGCAAGTGTTTCCAGTGTGTAAATAACTGGAAACCGCATAACGCTTAGGCCAACTGTGACTCAAAGCTGGAAAACACCTAATAGTTTTTATATGAGGGAAGTATGCTTGAAGTCTCTCGGAAGCCTTGAAGCTTACGGCAAGAGGTGTGTGTTTAACAAGCTGGTGGATGAAAGTGACTTCAGTCCCTTTGCAAACTCACAGGTGCTCCAGAGGAAACACTTGACCGGGGAGCCGCTCCAGTGGGCTGGCAGCTCTTCGATGACTTTTGAAACAATGAACATCATCATTGCCATTGTGAATATGCTATCAGGGCTGCAGGGTTAATGATTACTAATGTTGATTCGTCTCCTATTTTTTTCTGGATAATTCACTCGGTCCATAAAATGTTAATATAAAACATTGTTCCACAGTGCTTCTAGAAGTTAAAGAGTCCTCACAGTACCCTATAATATTAATGTCCATAGGCGCTTCCTGTCGTAGCTGGAGCTCAGCAGTCCTTAAATGCAGAACTTCAAAGTCAGTCTTTGTGTTGATTGCGAGCAGCCATTACTTGCCACACAACTTCATTTCCTTCTTCATTGTCATGAATAATGAATGCAGTAACGATAAATGATGGGAAATTTAATCTGTGGCAACGTCATTTTCCTCATTCCTCTTGTTTTCGTCTGTGTCACCCTCCACAGGCACTCAGCAGACTGATACGAAGAGGCAGTACCTCCTGGAGAGGCTGCTGGATGCTGTGAAGCAGGTGAGTTACCTTTTATCTGCATGATCTTTATGCTGGGGACGACAAATTATCATCAGTGCTGCAGTCCACATAGACTGAGCGAGGTTTAATGATCTTAAGCCTCTGCTTTTATGTTCAGGAAATCAGCTCACATTAAAAGTTTGACTTGTTGTGGGTGACCTTTTCTTTGGAACTGTTTTTTTTTTTTTTTAATTCCTGGTCAACATTTTTGCAGTGTCTGAATTTGTTACAGTTCCTTCTATCTCCCTTTCTATAAACACAATGGAGGAAGTAAAACCGAGCTCTGTTGACGGCCTCTGTAACCCAATATTCTGTAGAACGAAGTTTAAAAACATGGGTTGGGTGTATATACTTACCTAAAAGAACACAATGACCGTGAATACAAACCCCGTTCCAAAAAAAGCTGCGGTTATTTGTAGAATATGAATAAAGACAGAGTGCAATAATGTGCAACCTGGTATGTTTAACTGAAAAAAGCTGAAAAATACAAAATAAATATATGCACTTTTTTAAAAAAAAATTAAATGCCAGGAATCGGTTTCAAAAGGCTGGCACTGGGACCAATAAAAAACTGCAAGTGGCTCTATTTTTGTTCTATTTTTACTCTAGTGTGACTAAAATGATCAGTGTCTTTCATAAGTGAAGATGCAGGAGGTTTCTCCACCCTGTGTGTAGGTTCATTATTACTTTATTTGGTGCCACACATGATGCCATCCAGGCGATGTCTTTTTCAGAGAAGGCCGTACCTGTTTGATGGAGACGGTGCCAGATCATGTCCTCCATGTCTCATAACAGCAGGGCTGCACAGCGTGGTTGCATTTAAAACAAGTGCTGAACTGTTTAGCAGCTGAAATCCCACATTAAGCAAATACATGGAAATAAAATATATTGTTTCACTGTCTACGCAGCAGCTTCTGGTCACAATTCCTAAATGGGTGCGGAGTGTTTTTCGTTTTTTATCTATACCTTACAGAGTGTTTCAACTCATTTTGACATGGGATGCTTTTTAAATGTCTGAGGGGGTAAAAACCCTTAACCCTTATCCTACTGGATCGGGTTTGATGTGATGCTTTGAGGGAAGGTGAAACTGCATGTACGGTATCGGAGCTGGGCTGGACTCTGACAGTGTGTCAAATGCAAATATCAAAACTGAGACCAGTGCTGCCAGTCAGACAAGCTTCCTTCTCAAGTTTGCAGCACCAGCCAAGCCCGTACAGTAATTTATAAAGGTCAGATCAGAAACACAGTTTGACCTTCAAATCATTTTCTGTAATTCCTTTATTTTGTCTGTAATCAGGACTCTCGTAACCACAAGCCAGGAGATGTAGCACAAATACCCTCCGTAGTGTCCGTAGAGGACTATGGAGGACGCTATCTGCCATTTAAGGCTTTGAAAGGTGCTGTTAGACTTTTTGAACCTAGCAAACATACACTGAAGAAAAAAAAAAAAAAGCAATTTCCTCATATCTTCCCAGTGCCAAATCCGCTTTGGAGGAAGAAAGGAGATCGCCACAGACTCAGACAGCAGGTAAGAGGAGCTACCTGTTACCCAGAAAATTCTTTTGCTTTATCACTGTGGTTATTTATCATTCAAAAACGTGGTTTGTTTTATGTGTGGAGCTCCAGGTCATAGATGATGTAGTGCTTTAGGCTCCAGTATGTGCTTGTGCTACCTCCAGCTTTTTCAGTACAGCGATGTGGTAGTACGCCCAGCTTTGAGGGTTACTTTCTAAACAACAAAATCATTTTTTAGATGGAAAATAATTGTTTTTTGGTGTTGTTGTTTTTTTTTTTTGGTCTGAGAGCCTTACAAGACTTTCCATCATATCTGAGCAGTGAGAATGTTCTCCTTTATGATGTTAATGGTGGCTATGTAAGAAAAATGATGTACCAACTTTGTTTCATTAGAGCTTCATGCTGAGAGAGAATACTATTGATTCATGTTCTGTGCTGCAGATCTCGTTTTCAGCTCTGAGTACTGGTTTTTAAGATTCAATATCATGTCCGCCTTGTAGATGAAGAGCATTTATAAAAGACTGGTTAGTGGCACTAATGCACCTGTTTCATCACGAACGGTGTTTTTCAAACTGCGTGCTAGTAGTAGGATGAATGGCCCATCTCCTCTTTAGGTCAGCGGATGCTGTAGCCACGACTTCCAAAAGGAATTAGTTTTTACTGTAAGGTCCACAGTATAGTTTCTCTCCTCACCTCTCCTCAGTCCATCTTAAAGGTGGCGGCCAGTACCGTGATGCATGGTATATACCCAGCAGAAAAGGACACCCCCGCTGCCATCACATCATAATAGTAGAGCTAGAAAAAGTGGGTGGCGGTGACCAACTGGCTGCGGCACAGACGCCCCTTTAAATGTAGCACCGTGATGTTACCGTGCCCCTGCTCAAGTGTGCCTTCTGACAGTATGAAGTGAGATCCCTGCCGCTGCGAGCCAGGCAGATGGCCTCCCCAATCCAGTGAGAGAGCCTCTGCTTACAGAGAACTTTGCCTCTGGCAGAACTAACAAAACAGAAAAACACACAGTCGGAGTACATTCAGTATAGGTGCATAGCGCAAACATAGGACACAAGGGAATGTCGCTTCCTCTCATTCTTGGACGCTAAAGCTCAAAAGCTCAGGAGCTCAAAGGACGTAGAGTTGAAGCTGCAGGGATAACCTTAGGTAAAACTGCCACATTAGGGTCTTGGAGAGCTGAGTAGAAAAGGGATACACAAACAAAGCATGGAGGGCATCCAGAGAAGGCGTGTGAGAGCTACTGCAGTCTTGTATGAAAGAAATCTTATATCTGTAGTAGATTTATGAGATTCAAATGTGAGGCTAAATCCCATAAAGTGAAGCTGGGTTTAACCTCAGGCCTTTCAGACTCTCCGCATTAGGAGAATATCTCATTTGATATGTGATCTACTCAGTTAATTGAACATTAACATAGCATGGATTAGTTGTAGTTTCATCTGAATGTACATCCAAAGCAACATTCAGTGTAGCATAAAAAGCACAGCAGCGTGAACTGGGCTGTTCTGACTAGTGGGTGACACCCCCACCCGCTTATCCTCTTGTTATCCTAACCTGTCTTTGTCTCTGCAGGGTGATCTGTCTGTGCGCACAGTTTGAAGCAGTGCTGCAGCACGGTCTGAGGAAGAGCAGAGGTCTGGCCCTCACAGCTGCCGCTCTCAAACAGGCCGCAGGCTTCAGCAGCAAGACTGAAACAGGTACGCGAGGTTCCCGTACGGCTGTGAAATTGTGGGTTTAAAGTTGAAAAGCGGAGCAGAAACTTCACTTTAGCCCTCCGTGACCTTGGATAAGCAGACTTGCAAATAGTCTGGGCAGGTTCTGTGGATATGTATCCTTAAAAACTACAATCTAAACCATACAGTATATTCTGTGGAATATTAAGACAGTTTTGCTGTTGAGGACAAATGCATGACTTCCGTCATGTATATCTGTTAGCATATGCAATGCTTTCCTGTATTTCACAGGCAGTTAGAAGACAGGATTGTACCTGAACCTGAGGATTTGGAGCTTACTAATGGAGCCAGGGCCTCTGACAATGCTAGAAATACAATAGCAGCCATAGTTTTAATTTTCTCTGAGGTCACACGGTGATTGTATGCAAACCAGCAGCATAACACTCATCCCTATTAATTACCACACCTCAGAAAACACAACATTAAAACAGACCTGCATATATTTAAAAAAAATTATTTTATATTCCAGTTCTTGTGTTGTAGATAAGAATAAAACAGTATGATTTCTGAGGAGAGAACAAAGGATGGAGAGGTGACGGTTGGGATGGAGCTGTGTGAGAACAGGTGTTAATGAGAGGGGAGCTGTGCTGAGAGAGTCCTGGAGTTTCTTTTGCAGCTACTTTTCTGACCTTTTGAACTCTTATTTAACGCCACAGCAGTTGTTTTTCACAAGTGAAACGGCGCTCATTCTTCCTTTTTCTTTTTGTCCCCCTCACTAGAGTTGACTTTCTGGTTCTACGTGAAGGAGCACCTGAACCGCCACGAGCTCCAGCGGTTTTACTCCCTGCGCCAGATTTCCTCAGAGCTCGGCCGAGGTCGTGCCTGGCTGCGCTGCGCCCTCAACGAGCACTCGCTGGAGCGCTACCTGCACACACTGCTGGCTGACCGCCCACGTCTCGGGTTAGTAACAAGCCCCCTTGTCAGTTATGCTCCACACACTTGGAATATTCTCAGCTAGGTGGGATTTTTTTTCCTTTTTCTTTTTCTCTTGTTTATAGAGCTTTTGTGCTTTCTAGATCTTACTATGAAGACTGGGCTTTTGTGCTTGATGAAGAGAGAGCTAGTATGCTTCCCACCATGGCTGCAGGTGAGCTTGTGTTTTGGCCAGAATTTCTTGTAATCAGATTTTGATCCACCATACAACATAATTTCATAAGCATCTGATTGGTAACAGCTTCATTTTTCAGCATGACCATGATTTCAAACACACTGCCAGTACAGTAAAAGCATACCCGGATAGAAAAACGCATAACAGGACACTATCAGTCATGGATTGGCCTCCCCAGAACCCAGACCTAAACATCTCTTGACAGAGAACAGAACAAAAGGCAGCCAACATCCAAAGAAGGGCTTTGAATGTCCTTTAAGAAGCTTGGAGAACTATTCCAGAAGCCCAATAAGCTGTACTGTTCTGCTCAGTATTAGTTTGCTCCATTTATAAGTGTATTGGTTCGGCGCTCCACAGTAGTCCCAGTTTCTCATGTGGCCCCTTGGGAAAAATAGACTCATGATGACTTAAGAGAGTTCAGGCTGTGCTCAACAATAAAGGTGATCATACCAAGTATTCATTTTCAGGCTCATGAGAATTGTAAAAATTAATTTTCCTAACAAAATATAACGAAATGAGGGGTGGTGCAAGACTTTTGCACAGTAATGTATGAGTTGGTTATAAGTTAACCTTAAGTAACATAAGTGGAAGCAACTTAAACTTTAAAAGCTGGATGTAGCCACTCTGACATCAGACAGTAGCCTCTATACTGCCACCTGAATATTAGCATTTTGGCTAAAGCTGTTTAGTTGCAGACAGAACGTTCTAGGTAGCTTGAATGCATCCACAGACTGTATGCCTGCATAGCCCAAACACAGCTGCATATATTTCACCACAGCTTAAAACAAAGCACTAACTTTTTGGGTGGCCTGTTGGTGTAATAAACCACACAGCAGGGCATATTATGTCTTATAAACACGGTTAAAAAGGTCAGCTCAGTGACTCAGATAATACCTAACAGGCCGGGTGGGAGCTACAGATGTCCATGTCAGCTCCCACCCGGCATTTAAATTGTTGGAGACGCATAAAATAAAACCGTTTGCTGCACTTCCACACTGGCTTCATTTTTCAGCTTCTTCTGTAGCCTCTCTCATACAACTGAGCCTGAGGTGTCCCTCTGTAGTGTACAGAGGAAATTCCCTTTTAATATATGGTCCGTTTGCTGTTGCCATCTCTAGGCTGGGCTATATTTCTTGCTCCATTATTAGAATTTACATACTGGAAGATTTAAATTCAGCCAACCTATGGCTGTATTTTTAGTCTTTAATGTTATGTTCTCGTGTATTACGAACCACACTCAGTCTCTCTGAAATGGCTTCACACAAACAGAGCTGCTGTAAAACACAGGAAACTGACTGACTTTGCACTTTACTTGTTAAGCATGAGTGGGTTTTTGCTGACAGTTTAAGCTCCGACCCCGTTTATGTTAATGAGTGCACTGGTACTGCTGAACTATTGATGAGCACAACTCGGATGAAAACAAACCATAAAATTATTTAGAATGTGAACCACTGATCTTGTGCCAGAGCTTTTCTCCTCTCTTCTTCTTCTTCTTCTTCTTCTTTTTTAAATCTCGGGCAGATTTGCTGTGCGCACCCAGAAATACTTAGCAAGCACAAAGCAAGTTCAAAAGCTTCATGTGATCTAGCAGGCCTAAAATACATTTCACCTCCTTCTCTCTCCATCTGTTGCGCTCAGGTTTGAACTCCATTCTGTTTGCCATCAACATTGACAACAGCGACCTGAACGGTGGCGTAACACGTGGAGGCTCCTCAGTGTCGCACCTCCTCAAGGAGTCCACGCAGGGCATCGGCAGCCTGTGGAAAGAGTCCACTCAGGGGGTTAGCAGCCTGCTGCGAGAGATCGGCACAGCCACAGCTGTGGTGCCTGGCTTCACCCCTAAAGTGGATGGGGCCTCCGACCCACTCCCCGTGGTGCCACGCAGCACCTCTGCTGGTAGGGAAACGGCAGTGTTTGACTTGCTGTTTTATGCAAGAAATTGATGATTTTTCAGTTTTGCACTTGATCCAAAATGGCGCTGTAAACACTTTCTGTTTATTTGCTTTGTTTTAGTATTGCAATATTGCAGTATATGTGTTCTTATAAGTGTCACAAAACCAGCACAAAGCAACATATGGCTCAGTTTGTGCTTCCATAATGGATGCTTAAACAAGGATGCAGCTCGAGGCATCTGCAGCAGAGAAGATATCCCACCGTGAAGTCTGACCTCATTTAGACGTCTGCCCCAGTCTGTCCCGTCGGGGGAAACTCACACCATTTTCTCTCCATATGTTCTCCTCAATGGGACTAAAACGCCTTTAGACTTTTAACTGTGCACTGCTGAAACTTTCTGCTGAAATGAATGTAAATGAAATTCTAAGCTGCTGCGCCGGGTCCTCAGAGTGGGAAAGCCTATTCAGATTATTCACCGCTAGAAGACTTGCTAATGCACAGCCAGCCTCTTTGGCGCTGAGAGGAAGGAGACAGACTCTCTTTTATCGTCATTCATCGGTTTCTCACAAAAGCCTTAGAAATGATGATAATTGCTTAACAGTCATCATGAGTCTAGCATATCAGCTACTTTCCAGACGAGGAGAAAAACCAAAGCCAGTGCTGGTCTCAAGTATGAAGACACGGTGCCAGGAAATTCATCACTTTTGTCAGCAGAGGCAGAATCAGCAGATAATACACATAATTGTTTTTTTTTCTCTCATTATGCACAGTTGAGGATGGAAAGAAGTGCACATGTTCTGTAATTTGCAAACAGGACTGCTCCCAATTCTGTTGCCAGTCCTCTCCCTCCCTCCTCTCAGTACTTTTTGAGTTTTGCATTGCACAAATATCAGTTAAAAGCTCTTAAACTAAACTGTAAATAGTTCTTTCACCCTTAGCTTTTCACCTTACACTTAAATCATGAATGGAGAAATCTGCATTCAGCCAAAGCAGCTGGTAATCGCAGTGTGCTATGTCGATAACATAGACTGTATATAAAAGATAAATGTATTTTGGGTCTCTTTTTAATGACTAGCAGGGCGTGAGTGCTCTGGTTGAAAAGAGATGTCCAGTTGTATAGAAGTCCATGAGAAAACGACCCGACTTCTCATTGAATTTATGACGTCGGTAAACATTTTTGGTCTCGGACAAGTGTTTCAACAGTTACTGAATACATGATGATCTTATATTTTGCATGCAATCTTCCACCTCTGGCCAAAATACTCAGTTCGAGGCTTCAACCGGGACTTCACTGATCAGTGGACGACATCACAGTAGCTACAGCTTGTAATCGATAGATATTTTAGTGCGGATTTATTAGCTTCAACTGGCAAAATCTACTGAATAGCCACAAAGGGCTTCTCTTTCTCTATATAAGACGAATAAAATGACTGTCCTGTGTCTCAGTTATTACACATGGTAAAAATGTCAGTATGCAAGTTATGATGTCTGAGTTCTAAGTTAGTGTTTTAATCTTATAAGCATTATTGCTGTTTGTAACATGAAAGTATACACCTTAAAGTTTTTGTTGACTCCTTTTTAAAAAAAAAAAAAAAAAAAATCTTTTTCCACCTAGACTCAGGGCTGAGGAAGGAGCGGCGGAAGAAAAAAAAGATCACCAACATCATTTCCTTTGATGATGATCTGGATGGAGGAGCTGAGGATGAGGAGGACGGGGAAGACGACTCCCAGAAGATTGGCGGGATGAGGAAGAGTCACACTGCTCCTGCTCAGAGCAGTGTGGAGGAAGGGATAGACCTTTTAGGGCCGGTCTTCTCTGAGTCGCTTGCCCAGAATGGCGTGTCTGAGCCGGGCATAGTCAGCTGGGTGGGGTCCCCACATCCCTGTCGCACACCTCCCATAACGGCACCTCCACTGCCTGACAGCAAGAGTGTAGACAACGAGGAGGAAGAGGAGGAAATATATAAGCCTAGAGCACAAACCCAAGTGGAAGAGAGGATACCGAGTGATCAGTGAGTTAGACGTCATCTGAATGTCTTAAAAATGTTGAAAAGAACCGAAGTAGACTAGTAGTCGTCGTCCTTTAGCCTCTGGTGCTCACTGCAGAAAAAATATATTTGAAAAATTCAACAAAAAGCAGCATGTGAGCAATTTGAATGCAGCTTGGAGCTTTTTTTCCTTCTGCACGCAGCTCACTAACATTGCATTTGAGCTGAGGGACAGTTGACTGTCACACTGTCATGAGCATAAGCCTTTTGTCACAGCTGGATGCACGGCTGCTCCTGCACAGTGATCCGGCTGGGGGATGTTTAGTTTTGGTAGAAAATAAAAATAGTTCGGGTCATGATCATGACTTCTAGAAAGAGACACTGGTGCTCTTTCTCTGTAATTGTTTTCGACAAATCTAGGCATCTTACACATGAACAGTCTAGACTACAGATCAGAGGAAAATTACTTCAATTAGATTGTGTTTTTATACTTTTATCACTCATTATTAAATCCTGTAAAATCTCCTAGTCTGATCCAGACATGTGTTAATACCACAAAAAAATATAGAATATATTTATACCAAAGGTTTTCAAACTGTGAGCTGCACCTTCCCAGGGTGGGGGAGACGTACATGAACAGCAAAAAGTTCTCATTTGTAGTTTTCAAATAGACATACACTCACTGGACACTTTATTAGGTACACCTTGCTAGTTCTGAGCTGGATGCCCTTTTTCAAGTTGAACTGTCTTAATTCTTCATGGCAGAGATTCAACAAGGTGCTGGAAACATTCCTCAGAGATTTTGGTCCATATTGACATGACAGCACCACGCTGTCGGCTGCACATCCATGATGTCAATTTCCCATTCCACCACATCCCAAAGGTGCTCTGTGGAGTACAGTGAACTCAGTGTCATGTTCGGTTAATGGGTTTGAGATGATTTGAGGCGGTGCATTATCCTGCTAGAAGCAGCCATCAGCAGGTACACTGCGATCATAAAGAGATGGACATGGTCAGCAACAGTACTCGGGTAGCGTGCGTCATCTAAACACTGCTCAGTTTTACTAAAGGTCCAAAAGTATGACAAGAAAATATCCCCGATACATTACACCGCCACCATCAGCAGTCTGAACCTTTGATACCCCATGGTTTTATGTCAAATTCTGACTCTACCGTGCAAATATCGAGCAGTTAATCAAGACTCAACAGACCAGGCAACTTTTTCCAGTCTCATATTGTCCAGTTTTGGCAAGCCTGTGATAATTGTAGCCTCAGTTTCCTGTTTTTAACTGACAGCAGTGGCACCTGGTGTGGTTTTCTGTTGCTTTTGTAGTCCATCTGTAGGCTATACAGAGTGGTTACTATTGTAGAGAAATGCCACTGGATGATTATCTTCTCTTTTTTGGACCGTTCTCTGATTCTAGAGGTGGTTGTGTGGGAAAATCCCAAGCAGATCAGTAGTTTCTGAATGAGTCGAACCATCATTTGGCACAAACAACCCTGCCACATTCAAAGTCACTTAAATCATCTTTCTCTCCCAGAAAAAGCTTGGTTGAATTTCAACCGCTCAATTTGGCCATGTCTACATTGCTTACATGCACTTGGTTTATGCTGTGTGATTGGCTGCTTATTATTATTATTATTATTATTATTATTATTATTATGATGTTGTGTTAACAGGTGTTCCTAACAAAGTCAGTGTACTTTAATCAGTAGAAATCGCAAGAAGAAGTGTCAGACTTTGAACACACCACAATAAACTGACCTATTGGTCAGACCATGACTGAAATTCACCCATTCCTCAAGCATTAAACTGACCCAGAGTGAAATTGTGCTGTTTTAGGGTGGTGGTGGGCAGCCTGTCCAGCGTGTCCACGTGGAGCCCTCTCCAAGTCATGGCTGGACACAGCAGCTCAGACATCCTCATTCCTGTGAACCCTGCCGACCCTCAGTCAGGTACTGCAGCAGTTGTTACTGGCTCATGTCACAGTGGAAATACACTCCGAGTGTTTCAGTGCAGAGGCTGCGTCACAATTCACTTAATTTTTATAAACAAGGGCAGAAATAGCCAAAGAGTGAACGTAGTTCTGTGAGAGCTCATTAAATTTCTTGTCCCAAAATGATATCACGAGGATCAATCGGGAGTACACACTTTTATGCAATCTAGGCAAACATAACATTCACACATCAGTGCCTCTGGCCATCTTTGATGGGGAACCTGAAAGGCCATACTGGGACGCGTTCCCCATTTCTCTTGTGGTAGGCATGCAGTGTTTTTACTGCTGATCAAAGCGGCTTATGGCTTCGTGAAGGATTTATTTCATCGAATGAAATGCAGGGACTTTCTCGTTTGGCTTCCAGCTTTACTTTCACTTTGTTTCAGTGAGCTCTGTGGAGGACACGGCCGCATTTCCTGTTCAGTGTGAGTCGGCAGGATCAGTGGGAAACTGTGAGAGCAGCAGATCTCAGCTCACGTTCAAGTAAGCTGTTGTTTCAGGCAGAAATGCTGTGAAACATTCTTCACTTCCAGGCCTCCTTGATGTGACATTGTGCTGCACCGTAATGTGCAAAATAAAATAAGAAATAATTCTAAGATTATCTGATTGCTTTTTTTAATTCTTTCAGTATGGAGTCCAGTCCAACAACGCAGCCTGCTCCGCTGTCCAGCGTGCTGTCAACGTCTGCTCTGCCCGAGTCCATGACAGTGGGTGAGTGTGCCTTCTTTATCCAGCTGTCTGTCTCTTACTATTTCTTCCCTCCTCTCTGTTCTTAGTGTTCCCAAACCTGTTCTGTGATATGAATCATTGCGTTGTTTTGCGCATGTGATTCAGGACAGCTGAACAGCATATTTTATTCAGTCACTCTGGACAAGAAAGGTTCAAACATGCCCACAAAGAAGATGGATTTGATCTCTGTTGGTATGGAGCTGTGGGTTGGTTTCCAAACAAAAACATGTTGTCACTCGCACATTTATACGTGACCCTCATTAACGTCTTGGGAGTACATTTAAAAAAACAAAACAAAAACCCACCTTAAGAGGAACAGAAGAGTTGATTACAAATTGGTAGGAGTCACCTGCTAGATACACAGCAAAATACTCATTTAACTAGCAAAATTTCAGATTAAAAAAAAAAGAAGTTTTAAATTAATATTGTATGGTCACACTTACAACAGAATTGTGCACTGATACATGCAAGAAAAAAAACTACAAAACAAGAACAAATTTAAACTTTAAAAAACTAAAGAAAAACCATTTGTTCATATTTCATTGAAACTGTGTGTGTGTGTGATGTGAACACGTTGCATGGTGATGTGGATGTGCATTATGTAGATACGTGAGGCTCTCTCCAGTCAAAAAAGTGATATATGTATTAAAACACACACACACACACACACACACACACACACACACACACACACACACACACAGTGTCTAACCTCAAAGCATGAGTTTCAACTTGCTTTTATCAGCAAAATGTGTGTGTGTGTGTGTGAGAAATTTGAGTTTGCGCAACTGAATAACGAGTGGCCCAAAACGCCTCAAACCTCTCCTAAATTGAATCAAACATACAAACGCCTTACATTAGATTTGACTGCAGGAACCTCGCTTGTCAAATTATCTGTTCCCGTGAGGCTTTACCCAGAAGATGATCAGATTTCAGGCTGTAGGCCCAGAAGTTTGTGACCGTAATGAATCCTTCGGAAGTCCTGACATGTCTTTCTTGGGAAATTTCTCCACAGCTGTGGAGCCCGGAGCAAATGAAATTGAACTTCCTGATTAGTGTTTTCAAACCTTGTTGTCATTTTTCTTGGTGCATAAAGTGATCTAATTGCTGTGAGTTAAGCTCTTCACCCGGAGACTGTTCATTGTGTTTTCATTACGTCAAATCGTCCACCAGGTGGCACTGTTGTTCCAGTGTTCTGACACTTTACTGTATGTACTGTATGGACCCGCTCACTTTCTTGGGAGCATGACAAAAATCAGACTGTGAGAATGCCTGTAGTTCACGTCAAATTTCTGATCTGTAAAAAAACCCAAAAAAACCCCAACAAACTGAAAACTAAAATTAAATCACATGATGGACATTTTGGTGTGTGCGACCAGCTCACTGAACACACAGACTTTATTTCCTCTTTCCTGGAGTGTGCTTGGTGTTCTGCTCAGTGCCCCGGAGCTAACCAGAGCTTAGACCCTTAGATGCCCAGACGGATGCTGTTTGAGATGTTGGGATTTAGTGTGTGTGTGAGAGAGAGAGAGAGAAAGAAAGACGGAGAAAGCCAGAGGAGGAAAGGTGAGGGGAACTGCTCTTAAGCACCGGGACTGAGTGGTCGTCTAGTCTATTAGTCCTTGGTAAGAGGAGGCCAGAGGGTCAAAGAGAGAGAGCTGGTGATCTAAAATTTCTCTTGTAAAAGCAAAGAGCAGAGAGGATAGTCTTCATGGTTACACGAGGCCTTTAAAAGATGTAGAACAGCAGATTTCAATAGCGAGGACTTTTTTTTTTTTTTTTTTTCTTCATCAAAGACAAATCCTGTCTGAAACTCTAACGTCACATTTAGGTATTAGACCTTAAAGAGCAAAAGAGCTTCTCTCCAGACTCGGTCACATCACACAAGGAGGAAACCAGTGGACAGAGGCAGAGATACCGTTTTCGACTTGGTTCAGTAGACCACAATGAGAAAGGTTTTTATATTTTCAGTAAAAGACCAGAGCTTTTTCTCAGCTGGAAAACTCTGATTCGCTTTGCTCTCACTGGCTCTGTTGCTTTTGCACATAAGCCAAAACAACGGTTCCCCTGAGGTTTGTGCAGAATCGTCCGAAAGGAGTAAGAAGAAAAAATATGCAGAACATCTCTGATTAAACCTGATGATTTTATAGCGTTTCACTCTTGGTTTTGCCTTTAGGTAAAATCCACTTTGTATTGATCTAAACTGCCGGTTAAACTTTCCCTAGAGACGCGCCACCATTTCATACGCAGAATTGAGTGTACTTGTCAACAAGAGTGACGGTGAGCCTGTGAAAACACCAGAGTGATGCATGTAAAATACTAAATTACTCAAGCTCATTAGGTTTAGATCGTGTTATAAATTTGTATTATGTCATTAGGGCATGCTGAAGGGCAGTAAAAACAGCCCATGATGGTGTTTGTCTGTTTAGTGAATAAGCTTTTGATAAATTCAGAAGGTGCTGGATTTAAAGGCGTGCTGGAGAACCTGAAGGGAAAAACTGTGTTTTTTTTGAGGGGGGGGGGGAGCAGTGTGAACTCTGCCTCAGTGATTTCCTTCTGGGTCTGACAGCTCATGAGACCAAGTGGTCCACTGATTGGAGAGTATGGAGTTTGTAATTCACAAGACTCCCTTATTACAAGGCGTAGCTCTCGCCTAATGCATCTGTTATTGGAACGATTGAGCCGGGGCGTGCACGTGCTGGTGGAAGTGCATGCTGTCTTGTTTTCCTGGAAAGATGGCTCTTCCACACAGAGTGTGAGCACAGAGGTGCGTGCGTCTGTCTTTCTGCACACAGACTTGTGCTGTAATTTGTTCACGTCCTCTTGTGAGGACAGAGGGGCGTCTGGCTCTACTGAAGTCCCTAATGGCTCGTCTGTGGCACCCGCTGTGAACGCGTGGTTGGACTAAAGGTCACGTTTATTTCTGGCCTGCTGATGTAGAGAATGGAGCTGTGGAGATAATGGACTTTTTCCCTTTCTCCTCACTGTTGTGCTTGTCATCGCTTTTCTTCTTCTTCGCCTCTCCTTTTTCCTCTTCCTCCCCCAAACAGGGACTTGTCCCGGGGTTAGAGGAGAGACCTACTTGTGTCTGTGGCTATATCGACCCTCTACATTAGCCATGAAAACAAAGCTAAGGTCTTTGCACGTGTGCAATTCAGGAAATACAAAACGCAGGATGGATTAGCTCCTTGTCTCATGGTTAATATTTATGGAAGTCCTGGTAACAGCCTAGTTAGGCACTTTGAAACCTCAGTGCTCACCTCCGAGCGTAACTATGGAGATGAGGCACTGTGCAAGTGCGCAGCCTGGCCCAAATCTGTCCTTAACATCAGGATGGAGATTAACATCACCCAGCAGCAGACTGCTGGCAGACTTTGGCTGTGGC
Source organism: Tylochromis polylepis (assembly GCA_015107715.1). Taxonomy (NCBI): domain Eukaryota; kingdom Metazoa; phylum Chordata; class Actinopteri; order Cichliformes; family Cichlidae; genus Tylochromis; species Tylochromis polylepis. Next base: position 48,041 of record VVHJ01032239.1, read on the forward strand.
TGATACAGTTCCACTGACTGACGCTTTAAGCTGGAAGAAAAAGGCCCGGAAACCTTTAAACTGAAGTTGCTGCCACACAGATGACACAAATGTCACCATTATATTTATTAGGGATTAATCTGTTGGTTATTTTTTCTGTGAATTGATTTTCTGGTCTATGAAATGTCAGAAATTTGAGGAAAAAACTGTTTTCCTTAGAGAAAACCGACCGGCTATTTGATTTGTCTTTTTTGATTCACCTCCATAGACATATCATTCATATGGTGATATTAACCAATATATTAGGAATTGTCACTGCTTGAGCTTGATCTCTTTTTTGTTTTTGTTTTTTTTAGCCAAACTTTAGAGCAACAGTTTCTAAAATTAAGAATGGTCCTGCCCAGTTTCAGATATTCTGCTGCCCACTCAAACTCTGATTTGACACACACGACAAAGGTGACGGATTTCCTCTTTTTTTGTTTTCACTGATACATTTCGATCTTTTGTTAATTTGCTCCCGAGTTTTAATCACACAGTTTTGCTCCTGGCACTTGATAGCCACCATTCTGTTATTATTGCCTTCCTGCCACTATGAAGATATAAAAAAATCTAAATGTAATCCCATGGATTTGTATTAATACACTGCTCAAAAATAAATAAATAAAAAATAATGGAACACTTAAATCACACATCTTGCTGAACTAAATATTGAAGTTTAAAATCTTTACTGATTTTAACAGTCAGTAAAAGCAAAATCACCAACACTGTGAGCGCTGGATGAAGTCATCAGGTGATCCAGCTCACATAACAATGGGCTGTGTAGACTGTATGCCTGTACGCACTCCCAATAGCATCTGGGCATACTCCTGTGGATGTTGTCCCGGGGATCACCTTCCAGACCTGGATCCGAGCATCAGTGAGCTCCTGGACAGTCTGTGGTGCTATGTTGTGGCTTTGGTTGCATGGTGCATAATATCCCAGAGCTTCCTAGTTGGATGCAGTCTGGGGTATGTGAGGTCCAGTCAGTGGCATCAATGTGTTTGTCATCCGGGAATTGTGCACACACTCTGGCCCCCACAAGGCCGAGCCTTTTCCTACATCAGGGGAACCCAAGGCCTGCTGCAGTATCAGGTCTGAGGATTTCCAGGTATCTGACAGCAGTCAGGGTACTGTTGGCTAATGAAGGTCTGAGTTACAGACCACCACAGTTGGAGAGAAGGTCAGAAGTTAGAAAATTTAGTATAACCTTGGTACTGTAATCCCTTATTCTGATCGAGCTTCAGCATCTGGTCAAGCTTTTAATTTGGAAATAAACTGGGCCGTGAGCTGTGGGGATGTCTTATTAACACATGTATGAACACAGCCTGGACTTTGCTGAAAAATTTCATTCCATTCTTGTCAGAGTGTCAAAGCACATATAATGTAATGCAGTAAAAAAAACAAAAAAAACAAAGCTACGCTAATGTATCAGTGATATTATGATGGCTCATCAGCCTCTTTGGTCGTTTTAAGCTTATGACAGTTCTTATTGACAACCCCGTGAACATGGCTGGTGTTGGTTTTGAGCCAAAGATTATGGTTTTCTCGTCTTTCTGACAGTTGTAATAGAGCTAATTGAAGCCCCGGGAGTGGCGCACACAGTAACAGCACAGTTTGCGTTGCATTACTGCTCTGTTGTGAGAATCGAGTACAAAAGAGGGAATGCCTGCTCAGTAAAATAAAAGCAAATTATCTTCAGATGATTGTAATTAATAGATATTTATGAGGTAATTGTGTTTTTGTTTACTGTCATGGCAGAGCAGAGTCTACATGAATCCAAATGTAAACTTGGATTCACTTTTACATTTACTTGGGTTCGTTTCTTTCTTCAAAGTTTTTAGTAGCTACCACAAAAGTATGTTTTATTGTGGCAATAAAAGCGCTGCTCTCTGTGAGTCCGATAGATCTCATTCTGTATAACTCCTGTCAGCTGAAAAAAAAAAGAGAAGTTAAACCTGATTTTATCAAAGCAGTTCATCTTTGTGACAGAACAAAAATCTTGCATTAATACAGAAAGTGCGGCGTGTGGGATGCTGTTATTTCTACATTTGAAAGCTGTATGATATGAGTTTATGCATATTACTGTGTGTAGTCTTTGTGTGTCTGTGATGCATTGGAAGCAGTTTCTATGCAGAAATCTCACCACAGTGTCTCTTCTGCAGTGGAACTGCGTCAGGCCATTGTAGCCATGATGAACAGGAAGGACGAACTGGAAGAGCAAAACACGTACGTTGGGATTCACTCCTCTTACCTGCTGCTTGCGAACTTTTAAATGCTCCATCATGCACACATAATGGACATAGGCTGGAAGAACTTCTCTCACAGACTTTCTTGTGCTGACTTTTGTTGTGCTTATTGGAATTCACCCCCACAGACTGTAACCTACACCGATTTAACAGATGCTAAAAAAATATTAAAATAAAAACAAAAAATACAATAAAATACAATAAAATGGACTAAACTGCTTTAATTGAAACCATGGCTGTACTATGAGCATTTGGAGTCATATAAGTTGCACAGCTTGGTTAAATAGTTGGTTTCCATTTAAAAATTAAAAAATAAATAAAAGGATCTAAAACTCAATCTGAAAATGGACAGGGAGCTGTTATAGACCTGATGAAACTGGAGTGATGCAATCATGCCTTTTAAAATCTGTTAAAAGAGCAGCATTTTGATTACTTGCAAGCAACAGGCAGATGTTCAAGTGTTCAAATACAAGGTTTAGCAGTAGTCCAATCTAGAGCTGATGGAAGCATCAATATGTTTTTTTTTTTTTTTAAGGTCTTTTGGAGGAAGATAGAACTTTGCTTTGGCAATCTGACACAGCTGATAAAAGCTGTGTTAGCTAGTCTCTAACATCTCGTAGACGGGAAAATAAATCTGGATGGTGTCAGCATAATTGCTCACCTCCATAAAGTGAATTTTATACTTCCTGAGAATCAATCCCAAAGGCAGCATATATAGTGAAAACTGAGTAGGACCCAAAATGGACCCCTGAGGTACGCCACAACAAAACTAAAATAACTAAAACAGCAGAAAAACCTGAGTCAGCAGTTAAGAAAAGATCATTAAAATACAAATACCACAAGTGTCTAAAAAGTTCTGATGATTAAAGTCGATTTAAAAAAACAACAACAACAAAACAACCTTCTCCAAAATTTTGGATATAAAGGGTAGTTTAGGCCTATAGCTAGAAAGAACATTTAGATCACAAGTTTTCTTTCTGAAAAAAGGCTGCACAACAGCGTATATGAAAGCAGCTGATACACAACCCGATGACAAAGAAATATTTAATCAAAGTAAAATACTAGCCTGAATATTGTGAAGAATTTCCTTAAGAAGATGAGACGAAAGGATATCTCTCTATATAATTAAAGTGAATCTCCTGTCAAACAGAGTTTAGAATTTCATACTAAATGATTAAAATTTAGGGTATTAAATTAACGACACAGGCACAGATTAAGTGCTGATTAAATATTTTATATCAGAGCTAAATGTAAATCAGCCTGTCAGTTAGTGCTGCAATTAAAGGAAGTATCGTCATAGTCTATCTAATCTGTTTATGAAAATAACATCCCCAGGATTTTAACATTTAGAGGATTAAGCCTGTATATGGGATACTACCGTGTTTTTTATACATAAACATGCATGGCAGCTGCTTTTTTTTTTTTTTTTTTCTTTTTTTTTTTTTTTTTTTTTTTTGTTTTTTTTCTTCTTCTTTAGGTCTCTTCGCAGTCTGCTGGATGGGGAGATGGAGCACTCAGCAGGCCTGAGGCAGGAAACCGATCTGCTGAAGAAGAAGCTGGCAGAGCTGGAAGAGAGACACTCAGCGAAGGTCCAGGCACTGGCCAGGTAACGTGTGATGACTGCAGACCATACATTAATACGTAATGTCTGCCTGCACAGTGGAAGATTAAAACTGCACGTAGCAGAGGACTTATTCTATTAACCTTTAACAAGTTAATGCACTCTTAACAAATTAATGATGGTAAAGAGTGCAGATTCAAAAATACTGCTTTTGATTTCAGGTGACAGTAAATTTGGATTATTGTGTGTGCCAAAGCATTTGCACGCTTTCATAAACAGACTATCTGTTGGTTTTGGTCTGTTGGTCAGGAAACCCCCCTCCACACCCTTGAATGGCATTTTTTACTGTTATTGACACTTTGGACCACAGGTCATTCAATTTGTCGACTTTCAGTCAAAAAATTGTTAATGGCACTGCTCATATAACAAATGAAGTCACATACGAAGCTTCCACACTATAACACTTGGGGCACACAAAATAGTGGCAGAATGTGTGTCAAATGATCTTCTGGTTCCACCTCTAGCAAGAAATTATAACATTTATGATTTTCTGGCACAGATCTATATTTACCCATACAGTACTTTAAAATATATACAGTCCTGTGAAAAAAATCTTGAGTTACCCCTAAATTCATTATATTTTGCGAGGAAAATGAAAAATAGCTGCAGTCATGTAGTGAAAAGTGTGCACGCATGTAGGGAAGAGGGCGAAAACAGAGTTTGTACAATTCTAATGAGTTTGAAGGTCAGTACTTGTTAGGACCACCTTTTGTGCTTTGACACAGTCTGAACTCTCTTAAGCAGCTTTCTTGTCATTTTTTTTTAGGTAGTCTTCTGGAATAGTTCTCCAGGCTTCTTGAAGGACATTCAAAGCTCTTCTTTGGATGTTGTCTGCCTTTTGTTCTGTTCTCTGTCAAGACGATCCCACTCCTTCAGTAATGTTGACTGATAATGTTCCAGTGTTTGTTTTTCTATCCAGGTATGCTTTCACTGCATTGGCAGTGTGTTTGGAATCAATGTCAT
>VVHJ01032240.1:0-10163 GCA_015107715.1 Tylochromis polylepis
GATCAGCGCTCTCCTTGTTCGGCCTGTGAGTTTAGGTGGACGGCCTTGTCTTGGTAGGTTTACAGTTGTGCCATACTCCTTCCATTTCTGAATGATGGCTTGAACAGTGCTCCGTGGGATGTTCAAGCCTTGGGAAATCTTTTTGTAGCCTAAGCCTGCTTTAAATTTCTCAATAACTTTATCCCTGACCTGTCTGGTGTGTTCTTTGGACTTCATGGTGTTGTTGCTCCCAATATTCTCTTAGACAACCTCTGAGGCCGTCACAGAGCAGCTGTATTTGTACTGACATTAGATTACACACAGGTGCACTCTATTTAGTCATTAGCACTCATCAGGCAATGTCTATGGGCAACTGACTGCACTCAGACCAAAGGGGGCTGAATAATTATGCACACCCCACTTTGCAGTTATTTATTTGTAAAAAGTGTTTGGAATCATGTATGATTTTCGTTCCACTTCTCACGTGTACACCACTTTGTATTGGTCTTTCACATGGAATTCCAATAAAATTGATTCATGTTTGTGGCTGTAATGTGACAAAATGTGGAAAAGTTCAAGGGGGCCGAATACTTTTGCAAGCCACTGTACTATCTCACAGTGCTGTAGTTCACTGGAAACTCCTGACAATAAGGTTTGAACTCTCAGGATCCAGAATTCTCACAAGTCACCAGACACAAGCTCGTAAAGGGTTGCAGCAAACCTGTAAGAGCCAGACACAACAAACTGCAGAACTTGTTTTCTTGTAACCCAAGATGTTGCTGTTTAGTTAAAACTCAATTAGAGAAACCAGTAAAAACAGAAGAGGTATTTCATTATCAATAGCTGTTGGAGATGGTTAACATTTTATTTATGGGCTGGCTATTTAAAGCTCTGCTGACACTTTTTGGGTCTGGTTGGCTGTTTCTTGTAAAAATGCAGTGCTGTGTCACACATGTGTGCTGTCTTTGTGAGGAACATTGCTTATATAATGTTTTACCAAACCCCTTTACCCAAATGTACTAAAATTTCTTACCCTTCCCAATCATTACATTAGGAATAACCTAAACCTAATTTTAACCTGGAGTGGAAACTTCTCAAACAGACCTTAAATTTTCAATCCAAAGTGAACCGCAGTATGTCTTCAAACAGACCTACACGTACAGACACACACAAACAAACACAGACACACACACACGGATGGTCTCTCTCAGTAAGCCTGGTTCCCATTGCCTTGGGTGGGGATGGACTGCCAGCTGGATTGTGTCCAAGTGAAACACTGACAGAGACATGTACTGTATGCATTTGTGACTGTGTATTGCAGGAAAATTATTGAAGACTTAAACAGTAGCTGATCATCTCAGTTGGACAACATACAGCATTTCATGTAGATGAGTGTCCTGAAAAAGTTATTAGAATAAAGAAAATGTTGGTTCTTTTTTAATAATGGAAAACTAATACACATTTAAAGTATCAGATCCTCCTTTTGAATTGAGAGTACCCATGTAACATGGACTTTTAGATTCTTCAAAGGCTTAATGCTTGGATTTAGTTTAATGTCTCTGTACTACATTGTTGTGTTGCAGATATAGTTGCCTGCTGCCACTTGCAGGCTGTGTCAAAAACATGTGGAACAGCCTGGAATGCTAGCTACTCATTTTTGTCTTCGTGCCATTGCTGGTGCTTCAGCTTTACCCGCTGTCATTTAAAAGGCAGAGTGCAAGTAAACAAATAAATTGTGTGCAGTAAAGTGAAGCAGAAACATCTCATTGCAGACAGAGTCAGTGCTTTCCGTTCTTCCTGTACTCCTGCTGTATTTCACGCTTCTAGAGGACAGACTTTTTGGATAGGCTGTCAGTACAATTAACTGCCAGATAATTACATTAAAAATGTGCTATTACCACAAAGATGGTCAAGAGGCCCGGTTCAGTGACTCAACATAGCAGCGGCAATGACAGCTCGCAAACCAGCTGGCATATGCCTGTCCATAATAATGCACAAGTTTGCGCTAACAGAAATGAAATGGAATGGCTATAAACTTGCTACTTGAGTCAGCCACAAATCATCATTAAGGAACTGTCAAATGTGGGTTGGTTTGTTTATTTCTTTATTTCTTTAAGGCCCCCAGGTTGCCACTGGGTCATGATGAAAATGATTTATTTCAGAAAATAATGCAACAGATGAATCTGTCAGAAAAACAGCCAAGAATTGTGACTTTCACACATGGCAAGTTTAAAAGAAAGAGAAAAATTCTTGCTTCAAGGGCTTTCAAGGCCTTTGAAGAAAAAGTAGTGACTTGGTCATTCCTATAATCGTTTAGGAAGCATGATAAAATAAGTTCTTTATTCTGACCATTAATTTTGTTATTTTGTTATTGGCAGGAAAAGAACTATGTGTTTATTTATTTATTTTTTTGATAATTTAAAAAGGGACCTATTATGCTCATTTCCAGATTTCCTTTTTTTTAGGCTGTAGCTGGTTTAATTTAGTTTGTGTGACTCAGAGTCCAAAATAATCCTTGTTGATCTTCTAACTGGTGTTGGTTGCTGCCCCTCCTACATAAAAGGTTTGAATGTCAGGTGGTTGGAGCTTCTGTCCTGAGAAGCCAGCTGATTAAAATCCAATCCATCAATACAAATACCCATCATCAGGTCATCAGACATCCAGCTGGACAATAAGATGGCCACAGGAAGGGATAGATGCCACTGAAGTCAACACATGAAAAATTTTCACAATGCATGGAGGTCTCCCAAAGACCTGAGGTCCAAGCACCCTGAAGCTTTATGAGCAAAGGAAAGAGGGATGGCAAGGACTAGTGAGTGTCAGAGCCACAATGTGGGATGAAACACAGAGCATCCATGAATACATCGCAAGATGCCCCCCTAGATGAGCTGCTCCAAGAATGGCTCAGACACCAAAGACATGAGACATGAGTGATGAGGAACAGGAAGTGGAACTGTCATGGATGGCCACACAGTACCAGTGACAAACAGAGGAAGTGGGTGATGTCAAGAAATCCTACCAGTGGCTAACAAAGGCCAGATTAAAGAACAGCACAAAGGGTTTGATCATGGCAGCACAAGAACAGACACCAGATCCACAGAGGCAGGAGTCTACCACAGTGGACAGAACCCAAGTTGCAGACAGTGCAAAAGTGCCCGGAGACTAGCCAACACATAGTAGCAGGATGTAAGACACAAGTTGGGATGGCTTACACTGAGAGATGCAACTTAGTGGCCGGGATAATTTATAGGACTGTTTGTGCCACATATGGAGAAGAAGAAGAAGTCCCCAACTCCTGATGGGAGATTCCAGCAAAGGTGGTTGAGAACAGCAGGGCTAAGGTCCTGTGGGACTTCAAATTCCAGACAGATAAGCAGCTGCTGACCAACCAACTAGACATAGTGGTGTCTGGTTGACAAGGAGCAGAAGATTGCAGTAGTGATAGATGTGGCAATCCCAGTGAACAGCAACATCAGGAAGAAGTAACATAAGAAAACGGAGAAGAACCAGGGACTGAAGGAACAACTGGAGCAGTTATTGAAGGTAAAGTCCAAAGATGTCCCAGTGGTAATAGGAGCATTAGGAGCGGTAACCCCAACACTGGAAGAATGGCTCCAGCAGATTCCAGACACAACATCAGAGGTCTCTGTCCAGCTGAGTGCAGTCATAGGAAAAAGCTAAGATACTGCACAGAGAACAGGCTTGTAATGCATGGGTCCACTTTATTGTTAATATAATAAACAACAGTAAATAATTTATTTTTCATGATTTTATACTCCAGATTAGATCTGACTTTGGGGAAAGCGCAACAATGCAGTATTGTGTCATATTCTATGTGAGTCCCCATATTTATTTCATGGGTGTTTTTATGTTCTGATGTGTGTTTTTGACATGTAATGAAGCAGATATGGATGTAAGACAACTGGCAAAAGAGCCCTGATATTAATGCATTGTCTGCTCTTTGTAAATAAACATACATGTAAGACTATCTCATCGTATTATCTCGGTTGGTGACCATGGTTCACAGTCAAACTGAGTTTATCTCTACCATCAACACCAAGGCAGGAAAAGACAGCTGGAATCAGAAAAAAAGAAGCAATTGGAAAATGACAGGGTGATGGCGAGGGGGAGGAAAATGTACATGAGAAAAGATCTGACCTACTTTGATGGACAGATAAAGGAAAGGACATGCACATGGCTGAGTTTCATGCAGGGTTCAAGGATGGAGTTTATCAAAAGGATGGATGAAAGAAAGATAGAGTCTGGAAGAAAATTGTCTCTAAGGATAAAGTTGGGCTATGCCTAAAACTGTTTCTCAAACTGAGAAGACATTTTTCATAATTTCTCTGCTGACCAGCTAGAACAATAAAATGTTTGGCCTGGAAGGTTTTACAACAAAATATACGAATTGGGAAACGACACTGCAGAGCAAGGTAGGGTTTAAATCCTTAAAAGGAGTTTTTAAAGTGCAACAGTTGTTTTACAGATCTGACCATTAAGACACAGACAAACCAATAGCAAGAAAAACCTTAACTCTTTCCCCCCAGAAAGACAGCATCTGATGGCCTCACCTGCGCCCATAGGCAGAGACCACACTCACTAACTTCTGATGCACACCCAGTTATTTAGTTCTATAAGCATGCCTGAAATATGACAGAAAGTGCTCATTTCAGAGAAGAGATTCAAGGGTTACTCCTAGTATGCTTTCAGTTGGGTAAGTTTACAAAAATTCTTCAAATAAGGCCAGGAAATAGTCACCTCTGTGAGTCAAAGAAAGCAGTGATCACTGTTGCCTGAAGACGCTTCCAAATCCATCCATCCATCCATCCATCCATCCATCCATCCCAACCTCCTCTTATAAACTCCTAATGGCTCAGTCTTGCTGGTGGGAAAATAGGATGATTACCCTCTTTGTGACTAATAAAAATAATCAGTGGTTGCCTGGTGACTGCATTTATTTATTTATTTTTACACATTTTGTGACTGACTGCAAGTTGCAGTGACCAATTTCATGCGCAGAATTGTTGCCACTTTCACTTGCAAAGCAACTGCACAAGTCACCTGGTTGGAGGCAACCTGTCTCCAAACAGTCGCAGTCTGACACAGACTGACTGCAGTCACTCACAGTTTGAAGGAGATTTACAAATAATTTCTGTTGAAATTATAATTGTAGAGGGATTGCCAACACGTTGCAATCAGTGTGTCAGTCTGCACCAGTGAGTGCAAGTCATCTGCAAAATTTCTCTTTGCAACAGAAGCCTTAACTCAACAGGTTGCATCCTGTGCAAATGCAAGGTTAACTGGTATTGTTTCAGTTAAATTGCTGTGCTGTAGCAATTATGTCAGTATTTTGGGAGGAATTTCTGAATTACTCTTTCAGATCTATGACACACTTGCACTCTGAAAGTAAGTAGCTAATGTAGGAGTTTATTTACTGTGAACTTCTGTGTAAAATGATTAGCAGCAAATTTGCAAGAGACAGCAACAGATTTATGGTTTTTGCAAATTTGTCGCAGTTAATCACCATATTATCACAAACAGATTGCACGTAACTGCTATACTTGACATGATTTTTGTCACAAACTAATAGCAGACTGACTCCATCTCATTGACGTCTAGATGCACCAAAGTCACTTTGAAGATGGCAACTGGTCACGCACCTTGTCTTTGTCCTTGAAGCAACCAGGTAATAGGCTCGCAAGTTCACTGCACACAGTTGCAATAATTTTGGTCATGCCGTGGGCTTGAACCACTGTTTCCCAGTGTGACTGTAGAATTATACAAATGTTGATTTTAAACTTTTTGATCTGTTCGCCATAGGAATGTGTCAAACAGATATTCAGTATGAGTTCCTTGACTAAAATCTATGGATTCTGGTTCAGGCTCTCTGGGGAAAAAGTATAATGCAATATGATTAATTAGGTAAAACCACTGTTTCTTAAATTGAGGTCCAGGGACCCACAGAGGTCTTTGATCCATAACTGACAGGTCTGCAAAAAATAAGCTACATTAATTTAAAAAAAAAAATCATGCTTTATCATAAAAAAAACAAACAGATTGGGATCATTTACCTCAGTGAAGCAAGAATATAGTGCCCAGTATTTCCTTACACATTATTTTTAAACCAGTAACAAAAAAACAGAACTCTGGTATGTTTGTGAGGCGACAAGTCAATTTGCCATGAAATTTCTTTTCTCAGGGTGAAATGAACCATCCCTGCTGCTGTTTATCTTGGCTTATTGGCCACGTAGTTGGCAAGCACATCCACATCAAGCATCTGTTGAAAACATACTACAAATCCCATTCCAAGCTTGTCTAAGACAATGCTATGGGTCAGTTTGAGGTTTAGTTTTTTTATCCCAGATGAGCTGATATGCAACTAAATCTTTCCTGGGGCCAACCAAAAACATCTTTTACTAACATCAAATTTGGGACAAGATGCCACAAATGAATGTGTATACACTATAAACACAAAATCAAAGATATAGATATCTTCCATGCAGATGAGCAGAGATGGAAGAAGAGGGCGAGGACAGCGTGATGAAATGATGTGCAACCATCAGACCATCTCAACCCGCAATGTGTGTTTTGCTCCAGACTCACATACGTAACCAATCGTCTCCCAGTGAAGGTTACATGAACTCCACCACATTAAATTAACATTAACATTAACAACAGATAAATGGACCGATCATAAAGCTTCATGACACACAATCGGGCTGCTACTTGTCTTCTGCGTGAATGTGTGTCTGTGTGTGTCAGTGCAATCAACATCTGCCGATGTTTATCACATCACTAAGGAGAAAGTGGCGAGACAGAGAGAGAGCAAGAGTTAAGGTGGAAGGAGAGGAGATAATGAGAATGTGTTCTGTCAGCCAACCATGTCTGTCTTGGCTATTAGAAGAAAGATGTTTGACTCATCTTCAGAATCCAAAAATCAGAGAGGTTAACATGGGAGCAGAAGATTGGACAAACCTCAGGCTAAGACCAGTTACTCTGCATTCTCATGTACTTTATAAATAAAGTGCCTTGAGGCCACTATTGTTGTGATTTGGCAATAAATCAATTAATCTGATTGGAAATAAAACTTGTGTTGTCCAATTTTGGGGAACCTGTATCAATAGTATCCTCTGTTTCCTTTTTGTAGCTGATCGGACTGGCACCCAGTGTAGTCATCTGCTCCTGTAGCCCATCGACTTCAAGGTTCAACACGCTTTGCTTTCAAAGATGCTCTCTTGGTTGCAACAGTTGCTTTTCTGAGTTCCTGTTGCCTTTCTATCAGCTGGAAATAGTCCAACCACTTTTGTTTTGACAGCAACAACCCAGACAACATCCACAGACCAGCCCATCTGGCACCAACAAACATACCAGAGTCACTTAAATCACCTTTCTTCCCCATGCTGATGCTCACTTTTAACTTCAGCAGTTTATCTTGACAATGTCTACATGCCTTTTGTGGTGCTGCCATATGATTGGCTGATTTATATTAATGAGCAGTTGAACAGGTGTACCTAATAAATTTAACGGTGAATGTATATGAACAATGCTATATTTCTTATCAACAAATATTCCTCTATATGTATCATCTTCATTTCTAGTTCCTTTCCACATTAGCAACATACTACTGACCCATAGCTGATCTCAGCACCTGTCAGATCCACTGAAAAGTTCTAAAATTATATTTTCAGTTTCCTGTTCAAGTGAAAATGCCTCCTATTGTAGTGGCCTTAAAGTTGGAAACACTGAGGAACACCTATATGGGTCTGATATACTTGTTTAGTCAGCGTTTAAACTCATATCTTCTCTTTAAAACATGTCTGCACTCCTTTTTGGTTAATACCAAGATTAGTTAATCCCAAGCCAAGCTGAATCTAATCATCATTGCTACAATACAACGCTCAGCCTAAAGCTACATGTTAAAGATAAAGAAAAATAACAATACTATTTACTTCATTTTTTTTGAAGAACTTATAAAAGAAAGACTCAAATATAGTAAACCCAAACATAGACATTTCTGAATAAATTACATTAAAAGTCTAATAAACCTGAGCCCTGCCCTTCTTTATAGCTCTTTTTGTGACATTTGAAAGGTTTTCAGTAGGACTTTTCCAAATCATGAGTCATAAACGCAAAGTTGGTTTCACAGAGTTTTAATTTTCTTTCAGTTTTGTGACAATGAATGAACTTCATTTGAACTTTGAGTACAATATTCATGTGAATTTGTTCTTGGTGTTCAGTCCACACTTGTGTTTATGATATTACTACATATTAAGAATACCAGTCAGACTAAACTTACACTGGAAAGCTGAATGAGATCAGAATTTCAGTGCCAAATTTCTGGTATTGTTCTCACAGCGGCTGCGTGAGTTTAGCCATCTTATGACTGAATAGTCAATGACAAGAATGAGAACATATGTTAAAACAGTTCCAGTCCCTGCTACAAGTGCAAGCAGTATTAAAGAAAAGCATCTAGGAGAAAAGTCAGGCAGCTAGCTGCTAATGGTGGCTGGAACATAGAGGTTGAAGTTTGTCAAAGCTGATAAATAATGTAATCAATTTCAATGGATCCACTGCTGGATCTGGATCAATTCAGAAACTGTGGTTCAGCATTCAGTTCCTGACCCAAACAAAAAAAAAGCACTGTGAATCTGCCAAAAGTCTGATTTCACTGCTCTGTCTACTGTCTTCTTTAAAGCTGCAGCCATCAAGACTCATGGGTGTTTTTAAAAAGATATTCCACCAACAAACACGCATCAAAATTTCTTTCTTTACCAGAAGCATTTGTAACCAATGGCAAAGAAAAACAATATGAAGAAACCTTTGCTTCCAGTAGTTTCGTTTCCCACAGCTCCTCCCACTTTTCTGTTCAGTTATCATACTGACGTTCCAAAAAGACAGTTCAATCAGTGAGATCTTTAGACTAAAAAATGAAAAGGGATTTAATTTAATTATTAATTATTAGGGATTTAATTTAGTTACTGAGACAAAAGTTTCCATGATCCAAATGTCTGAGACTGCACTGACATTTTGTTTTTCTGTATTCTCATCAATAATAAAAAAAATAGCTTCAAAGAATTTATGAGATGTAAAATTAAGGAGAAATAAGTTCTGCACTTGATCAGCTATGAAATATTAGCAAATTTAACACACAGGCCATTTCTAAGCATTGTGCAAGTCAAATTTCCTCCAAGGTGGCCAATTTGTGCACATTTCTAGCTCCATATTAAGATTCCAGTTCAAACTAATCCTTATTTATTGAGACAGAGACAGAGATCGTGGATGTTGTTTCTGGGATCTGCTGGAGCCACTTGCCCAGTTTGGGGCTCACTGCCCAGAGCGCTCCAGTTACTACTGGGACCACTGCTGCCTTCACCTTCCACTTTTTCTCAAGCTCCTCTCTCATGCCCATCGTACTTTTCGAGCTTCTTGTGTTCCTTCTTCCTGATGTTCTATCACTTGGTATAGCTACAGCTATCATTATACATCTATACATCTTCCTCTGCTTGTCCACCACTATTATGTCCAGGATCTTAGCTCGGTCGTTCTCAACCGCCCTGGGGGGTGTCTCCCATTTTAATTTTGGTTAAAATGATTGAGTTAAAACAGATGAGTTTTGTCTTGCTAACTGCCTGTAGACAACTCATTGTTTCATGTTGGTCCCTGTTGTCCTAATGTGCGCACCATACTCTGGTCCTTATCCTTGCGCATGCTATCAGGTATACAGTGGCTTGCAAAAGTATTGGGCCCCCTTGAACTTTTCCACATTTTGTCACATTACAGCCACAAACATGAATCAATTTTATTGGAATTCCACGTGAAAGACCAATACAAAGTGGTGTACACGTGAGAAGTGGAACGAAAATCATACATGATTCCAAACATTTTTTACAAATAAATAACTGCAAAGTGGGGTGTGCGTAATTATTCAGCCCCCTGAGTCAATACTTTGTAGAATCACCTTTTGCTGCAATTACAGCTGCCAGTCTTTTAGGGTATGTCTCTACCAGCTTTGCACATCTACAGACTGAAATTCTTGCCCATTCTTCTTTGCAAAACAGCTCCAGCTCGGTCAGATTAGATGGACAGCGTTTGTGAACAGCAGTTTTCAGATCTTGCCACAGATTCTCGATTGGATTTAGATCTGGACTTTGACTGGGCCATTCTAACACATGGATATGTTTTGT
>VVHJ01032241.1:0-10318 GCA_015107715.1 Tylochromis polylepis
GATTTTTTTTTATAAAATTTCCCCCCCCCCCCCCCAGCAATGTGTTTACATATCTTTTTGAATTTTCTCCACTCTGCGGCTGAGTAGACCACAGTGTGTTAGAGTTTCTGCAGTATCAGGATCAGACGTCCCAGTACTACACTGACCTGATGAACAAGTTGGAGCGCATGAACAGCACCCTGGGAGGCATGCTACACTACCTCGATAACATGCAGAGCCGCATAGAGGACAGGCTTCACGTGATCCAGGGCTACCTTGGATGGGCAGGTAGACACGGCAGCCACAAGGCACACTCCCTTTTTATAGGGTCTTTTCCAGCTACAGAGAAGTTGGATAATTGACTGTCAGTGGGGCACATTTAGAAATTAATTCTTTACATTCTCTTTGACTAAAAAGGGGGAGGAAAAAAAGCTTTCTCTGTATGAGTAAAGAATTCTTTTTCTTGTGCTTTTTGCTTGAACAGGTCTAAGTCTGACAGCTATGTGGACGTGCATCACACACACAGGCTATTTTGTACTGTGTGCAGTCCTGCTGACATTCCTGCACTGTCCTGGTTTCTCTCGAGCCATGCTGCTGCTCACTGTGCCTTTGAATGCAGTGGCTGAAGTCAACCAGCAGCCAGCGCTGGATCTCACCAGCCTCAGCCTGCTGCTGCTCACTCTCTCTCTGGGTATAAGCATAAAGTCACTTATGAGGAAAATACATTGGCTCCAGTTTTCTCAAGCATTTGTCACATTGTGAGCTTTGTTTCTGCAGGTCACTGGTTTGTGAATCGGCTGTGGGCATGCTTCCAGATCACAAAAAAGCTGACTACCCCACTGCCACTCAACTCATGCACCATTGTGGAACTGCAGAAGCAGCCTTGCCACTCATATCCACCATCGTCTACACCACAGAAGTGAGTGTGTTGCATACTAGAGCTGCAACTTGCGCTTTGGTCTTTGAAAATGTTAAATTTATAGTGTCATAAACGGACGTCGCATAGAAGCCTTGAGCTGAGTGTGAAGGCCATCACCATCTTGGTGTTTTGAAAGTGGACATGGAAGAGGGGTGGGTCTGCATGACAAACTGATGGACACTAGTAGCAGCTATCAGTTATAATGTAAAGACAATAATTTATTAAATGAACACCATGCTGTAGATGTTGCTGAAGGTGTTAAACTTAGCAAATGATTTAATCCAGCTCAATCATAAACTCTTGAGTTTAGTGGTCAGTTCTCAAACTGGTAACTGATGTGTTTGATCAAGTAAAAAGTGAAGTTTGAACTCTACCTCAGACACTTCTACACTGTCAGTAAGAGCTTCAGGCAGTAGAACATGTTGTCTACAGCAAATAAAAAATGATTCCTTTTGCATCAGCAACTAATGGTTAAAAAATGTAAATGAATGCAGTCTCAGAATATCACTGGATCTATTTTCTGTATCCTTTTGTGCTCAGAGATGAAAAAGATGACATCATTGAGCAAGACGTCCAGGACAGCTTTTTATCAGGTGGGAAATGCATGCTGTACCTTTTTACAGTTAATCCTGTTCAAGAGCAGTGCCCTTTCTATAAATTCAGCTTTTCAGTTTTGCTGTCAAACATGTTTGTGTTCAGGCGAACTTGGCATATCAGCCGTTTCTCCACCTCAGCGGAAGCTTATGCCAGAGTTGAGGCCTATGCCAGTAATTGGTACACCAAATCACTCCACTCCCAGGTTTATACCAAAGCCACTTTCTACAGCGGTAAGCAAACTGAGTTAATGCTTTCAGAAATGTAAAAACTGTATTATCAGTGCATCACTAGTGGCAAGGAAGACGACAAATATTGTTATAATTTAAATTTGTTTTAGGCTTTCTGTGACAATATACTCCCGAGGAACCTGGGAGGAGTTTTTGATTCAGTCAATGACTCGCATGATTCAGGGAATGATTCACGAAGTGCAAGTCCCACTCCATCGTTAGTCAGCAACAGGTCAGTAGCTCCAGTTACGTGCACATGTTTTTCTGTTTTTAAGACTTCAACTAAATTGTTTATATGGACTGTGATTTAATGTAGTTTGGGTTTTATATATAACTGGAACACTGACATTTGAAATGAGCATGTTATGTTAGGGACTCTAGCTGCTGGTTCATTTCTATCTTACCGATACCAGCTTTCACTGAAATCATACAGAAATAGGAGTAAGAGTCTCCAAGAGCTTTTGGCCTATAGGAGTTGCTTCCATGTAGACTGACCTCATCATTTGAAACTATGGCATTAATAATTACCCTCCAATATAACTGCATTATGAGTAAAAAGGAAATGTGAATTGTTAAAGGGCATCTTTCTCTTTTTCCTGCCTTCAGCTCAGTGTCAGGCCGTCAGTTGTGCAATGGCATCACAAAAACAGGGAAAGCCTGTAAGAAGAGAGCCGTGCCAGGACAGGAGTACTGCAGAGTCCACAAAGGGGGACACTCCTCATATGTCCAGTCTTAAACAGGCTCAACTGTCTTTGTTTTCTGTAAAAAACTGTAATGAAATATTGTTTTTACTAAGTTCTGCCTGCACTGCTCAGTAAGTAAGATTGCTGAATGAATACTACATCTGCAGATATTTTAATGTTTTTAGACTTAAGTTTTTTGTTTTTGTTTTTCGTGTTTAATAAAAATGGAAAAACAAGCTTTATTGTCCAAGTAATGTGCATGTACACATACAAGGAGCTGGGCTCAGCCCGCCCTGCCCCCGCTCTCCTCTTTGCTCTCAGTGTACTTAGGAGAACATGCAAACAGACCGCAGCAATGTGACGCAGACGATAACATGTATAGCCTATTCATATGTGCAATAGTGGTGTTGGAATAAATAAGTGGTGGATATATAGGTTACTATATATAGATGGAGGGAGAGAGATGTGAATTTGATCGTATGTGTAATATAGGTATAACCAAAGAGTATGTACTGCATGGTTTGATTCAGGAAAAGCTGTGGTGGACGTTTCAGTAGAGACAACATGTGAGCGATGGCCTGTGAAAAGCTGCTCTGTAGCAGCTACCAGAGGGAAGGAACTGGAACAGGTTGTATCCTGAGTGTGATGGGTCTGCAGTGCTGTTGAGTGTTTCCCAATTCTGAGTTTGTACATATCCAAAGACTTTCTTGCAGACCTGACTGTCCACTGTAGTCTGTTCTCGTCCTCTTTGGGTTGAGCCAAACCATACAATGATGGGACATGCAGAAAACGGACTGGGTTATTGCAGAGTCGAAATGGACCAATAGCTCCTGAGGCAGGTTGAACTTCCTGAGCTGGTGCAGGAGGTCCAGCCTCTTCTAGGCTTTTTTGATGTTTTTGTGTTAGGTGCCCACAGAGACTGGATCCCAGAAACCTGAAGGAGCATATTCAGCTGTCCAACCCCTCATTGGTATGTAGACTCAACACCAACCTTAACAAGTCCCATAATCACCATGCCATCTGCAAACTTCATGTTTTTAACAGGCTGGTGTTTTGAGGTGCAGTCATTTGTGTATGAGGATCTATACACTTCTGTCCGTATTATAAAGTAAAGCATGAGTAGTAGTGCTGTCCAGAAGAACTAAATCCTTGTTTTGTCATCTTTTTATGGCATATGAACATCTATGGAAATAAAAATCTCAATCTGTGACAGGGGCCTTTCATATTAAGGTAGGACACTTGAGACACATTGCAGGTATAAAATATTTATTTTGCTCCGATTTATTTAAAAAAACAAAAATCCAAACCACTAGCCCACATAATACTCAGTTATATTAACTGCATACCAAGTAATTTAAACATTCAAATCCCAAACCCTTCAATGACAAAAGTAAAGTCAAGAAAACAATTCTGATTTCTGAATGTCGTTGTGCCAGCACCTGGATTTCAAGACTGAAGCAGCCCTTTTCCCAGCTGAAATGATTAACACTACCATAGTGAATAAAACTCTGAAAAATAAAACTCATACAGGTCGTAGAATAGACGATGACATCCGCAATTTGTTTTCCTTTTCCTTTTAAACTGAAGGACAGTGGACCCCGTGCTCTGTACATTCCACTCTCAGCTGGATGATCTAGTTTAGATTAACAGTTGGATTAAATTTGAGATGACTGAACTCTTCATTACACTGTGATACTAGAAACCACCATCAGCAACTCTGCAATTTAAGTTAAAACTGGAAAGGAAAAACAAAACTACTAGGCTTACATGTAGCCCAGTAACCTTTAAAAGTTGACTAGAGAAAAATATAGTGAAGGACAGTAGAAAACTCATTCCAAAAGATTTTTCATTTAAATTGATAGGCTACACCACAATTAATGTCTGCCCTTTTAAAAGCAAATACAAAGAGCTTCTAAATGAATGGAAAAACCAGCTGAAAGCACCAGAATTTAGAAGAACACGCTTCCTCACAGCAGCTGGACAGATTTAGCAGTGATGACTTTAAGGTTTTGCAGTACAATTTCTCTATTTTATAGCCATTTTGATTCCGTGAAAGGAAATGATTTTGTCCCCTACTACAGACTAGTAGTAGTAAATTTTATAAGTGTATTATTCCCTACTGACTGTGGAGGCACCTCTAAATGTAAGTACAGAGTATGCTAAATGATCATGATTTTGCAGTGGTCTCTTGAAAATGCTCTTCTTACACTGAGTGCACAATAACAAACATAGCCAGTGTATAATAGATGGACTTCACTACTGTGATTTTACCCTTTGGTTAGTGAACTTGTTAAGGATTTTTGCAATCATCAATTGTGTTTTGAAACCAGATGTGATGAGGTAAAGTACTGACTTGTCATTAAACGTCTCTTTATAATCACTAAGACTTGAATCTAGCTGCTGAGCTCGATTTGACTCGGGAGTCACCCCCTGCTGGCCATTAAAAAGAATGCAAGTTTAAGGCACTTCCGCATTAGCTCACGTTTTAGACCTGGTAGCAGCACCCACCTTTTATATACAGACAATGATCATAACCAGTTCCTCACGCAAGAATGATGCTACCAAGCCATGGTGGCATCATTTCAGTCCAATATTTTTCAAACTCGCGTTCTGACAAATCATCCACAATTTAATCCAGCTAAATAGAGTACCCACGTACAGAAAAGGGGCCCCAGGTCCTGCACCAACATTCAGCTCAAAACACAGCATGGTGCTGCAGAAAGAGAGCAACAACAGTAAGACTCAACACCAACTGCCTTGTGTTTGTGCAGTGAAGCGCTTTGTTTTCTACGAGCTCTCTCTCCACCTCTGTCACAACCACCAGACTCTCTACCAACAGAACAGCAGATGAAACAAAAGAATTAGCACCAATTTGTTTGGCAGTCTTCTCACTTCCGGGCTGTGTCATAGTTGGCAACAAACCAATCACAGGTTTCCTTTAAAGCTGCAAGTGAAAAGAAGAACCAGACAAGTCAGGCAACTGATGCAGTCTTTTGAAATTTCTACACTGATAGCATCTAAACAGCAAGTATTACATCAGCCGCACCTTGTTTGAAGGGGGTGAAGGTGAAGTCTGGCAGGTAGTGGCACAGCTTTGCATTGCTGGCCGTCTTTTTGAACTGGCCATCTGCTTTACTGGTGTCGTACTGAATGTCACAGGTAAAGGAAACAACGAGACAACAAGAAGCAATGCTAATAAACTATTACATTTCCTTATTGGGGGGGGGGTCTCAAGCTCATTTTAATGTGATTGTTGGGGTTTTCTCTGTATTACTGTACAGTCTTTACCTTACAATATAAAGGACCTTGAGGCTTTATATCACCTTGTTGTGATTTGGCACTACATAAATAAAACTGAATTGAATTTGTTGTTAATCTTCCAAATCCACTGTAAATAAGTAACTTGCATTACTGAAAGGATACCACAACTTTTCCTTTAAAGCCCAATGCGTTGACAACAGCTTCTGCTGCTTCTTTGATGGACACTTCATCTTCCTCACCAACTGGAAGCAACAGATGCAGCATTATAAGAACACTTCTCCTTGAACTACCATCATCATTGCTCTGAGGACTCACCAGAGAGAATGATCGGCTCAACTTCTGGATACTCCCTCAGGACCCAAAGGAAAAGACGAGCCAGGTCCAAAGAGTAGATGAACTGCCTTCTGGGTGTGCCAGAGCCCCAGACCACCAAGGGCTTCCCCTCCTCTGAACAGTACAACATGTAGATGAAGTCACATGTCCATTCACACCACCAAAAACTAGTATCGTGATTTTTTTTTTTTGTTGACTCACATTAAAATTCACAACTTACTTTGAGCAATGTATGCTTTATGTATGAGGCCTGGTAGCACATGACCATCCTCGATACTAAAGTTGTCATGAGGACCAAACACATTAGTGGGAATCACAGCTGTATAGCAACGCCCATGCTGCTGTAAATACGCTCTGTGAAGCACACACAGAAATTAGGAAGAAATGTCATGAGGCTGAAAGTTTTTAATTAGTTTCCTGAAAAATAGGCAGAGACATCATACAAGGGTGACGCATAGCATTATGGGAGAATTCTCAAACACTAATATGGCAAATGTCCTGTCAAACTATACACATGCTTAACAGAAGTATAACTAAAAACTTTTTTAAATTATAGGATTATCATCATATAAAAAATTAAACTGTAAAAAACTAAAATTGTAGATTCTATCAGTGCACTTTTTATCTCCCATTGAAACATATTTAGACATATGTCTGTCACCCCAGACATTTAGCCAGGGGCTTCAACATAAGGACTTTACAATAAGTGATGGCGATAACATCTGATACAATAGCACTGCTCGATTATGGCAAAAATGAATCGGGATTATTTTGGTCAGCCGCAAGATCACGATTATTTCAACCCTTTGAAACACCCTACATTTGTTGATCTTTTAAGACAACCAATTCCTTGCTGGACTCCTTGAAAATAAAGAACTGGTTTTACTGCTCCTGTTAACCAAAGTCTCCTCTTCCTGTCATCTTGGCTAGAGCCGTTTTAAACCAGCCTGCCAGGGAGGGAGTTTGGGAATTTTAGAGGTGAGAGAAAGCACAGTGCAGTAGAGGATATAGAAACGAGACATAGAAGGCAGACAAGACACAACATACCTGTTGTGGACATCAATCATCCTCTTTGCATAGGCGTAGCCAAAGTTGGACTCGTGAGGTGGACCGTTGTGGATCTGTAGTAAAGAGAAGCGCATGTGAACTACTCTTTTCCAAATGCACTGATACACAGAAACAGCGGGGAGTGATATTTACCATGGTCTCGTCAATAGGATAGGTCGTTTTGTCTGGAAAGATGCAGGTGGACAGGCAGGAAACAACCTTGACCACGCCCACTTCATGCGCTGCCTGCAGCACATTGTCATTGATGTAGATGTTGTTCCTCTGGAAAGGAAATAAAGCAGGATCAGCATCACAAACCTGAATCTAGATAGCCTACCTTCATCACATTTATATTAAGTGTCTGGAGTTTATTAGATGAACAGGTTCCTCATACCCAGAAGTCCAGGTTGTACTTCATATTCTTGAAAAGCCCTCCGACCATCGCAGCCAGGTGGATGACGTGCGTAGGCCGGTGTTTCTCAAACGCTGCCCGGGTCTGGTCCATATTCCTGAGGAAAGGCCACCAGCAGGTTAAGAGTATCAAAACATGTGATAGCATTTTATCTTGAAGAGGAGCAGCTCTCACATGAGGTTGGCATCTTTGGATGACAGAAATATCCATTCCTCCCCCTCCTTGGCTCCTCCTTCTTTCACCACATGCTGTATGGCCCTGCCCACCAAGCCGGATGCACCTGTCACCAACACCCTCATGGGATCGCCCTGACGATTTATCTAGATAGTGGAACATGAAAATTCAGCACAGGACGTATCACAGCGAGACTCTGATTAACATACAAGCTATAAACATCGTCAAACATTCTAAAGCCAACAGGTTTATCTGTGTTTTCATGCAGTAAAGTGTGTTATTTGTTAGATGCTTCCTGCTTTTTATCTGAGGTGATTAAGCCTCACAAAACCGCACTGGGAGCACAGATTGTGTGCATATATAGTTGCATGTGTGCCACGTACATGTCCAGTCAGACAAGC
Source organism: Tylochromis polylepis (assembly GCA_015107715.1). NCBI lineage: Eukaryota > Metazoa > Chordata > Actinopteri > Cichliformes > Cichlidae > Tylochromis > Tylochromis polylepis. The sequence goes on from VVHJ01032241.1 coordinate 8,034, forward strand.
TAACCTTACTAGCTGTTAGGTGGCGGGTAATCACCGCCGTTCCTTGGAACCCGACAAAGTAAAAAACTAATTAGGTCGTAAGTTTACTTTTCTTACTACGAGCGACATATCAGTGCTGGAAGTCCTCGTTAATTCAGAGTTAAACAAATAAGCTAGCATTAAAAAAAAAAAAAAAGTTTTACCTATTTGCAAGCTCAGAACACAGAAGCCGGTTTCCTCTCTTCTCTTCTTTTATCTTTTTATGGCGGTTGGCAAACAACTTCAGGTACATCACCGCCACCTTCTGGACTGGAGTGTGGATCGGACCAGCTTTTACACCTACATATAAATACATGTTGCTCTTAAAACCTTAAAAATCGCCCTATAAGTTACATCACCTGTATTCCTTTGTAATATTTCTTTTACCCTTAATTGAACTCTATTTTTCTGTAATTCAGATTTGAGTATTTGCCTTTCCTGCCTTTATTTACCACATTCTAACATTACATGTTGAAATGTCTCCTCTTGTCCTCAAAATTTACAATTCCCTGTCTCATGCTTATTCATCTTTGTTAGTGTGTTATTTAAACCTGTATGACCAAATCTTACTCCTGAAATTATAACTTCTTCTCTTTTACTTCTATGACTTCTTCTACATTGTCCAACTACTCTCTGTATACTATAATAATAACTACCTTTTCCTTATCTGTCCCATTGTGCCTGACACTTTTCTTTTAACTTCACCTTAATTATACTTTTAACCTCACCTTTACTGTATTTTATATTCATATCTACATTACTTCTTCTTCTTGCACCTTTTGCAAACTTATTGGCCTGTTCGATTCCATTTATACCGATATGTGCAGTAATCCATAAAAAATTTATTCCTATTCCTCTGTGTTTGATTCTACAGATAAATGAATTATATCAAAAACAATATCTTGTCTAGAATCCCAACACTTATTACATATACTCAATAGTGTGCTACTAGAGTCCGAGCAAATGAAATACTTCCCCTGGTGCCTCCTCTGCCTAGTTTAAAGTGATTAAAATTGCTACAAGTTCCCCAGTATGAAATCCCAAATCATCAGTAATTCTTTCATTCATCACAAAACCTCTTTCTGGAATAACAAACACAACCCCCACTTTTTATCTAACAATTTTGATGCATCAGTATATATTTTCACATGTTCTAAATACTTTTCCCTTATATGATCATATACTTGGCTTTTATTTAGCCCTCTTTCCTTGTGTAGTAAATGAAAATCAGGAGTTGTTTGGTCATATGGCCATGGTGGTAAAACTGAAAATGGTACTGCTGGACTAATATTTTTGTTACTAATTCCTATCTCATTTATTTTTCCCCCTATAAGCTAACCAAAACTTCTTATTCGTTCACTTTCTTTTTCTTGTTCTTGATAAGGTTTAATTATATTCTGAGCTATATGATTTTCACTATGTCCCTTTAACTTTGCCCAGTAAGTTAAAGCAATTTGATGTCTTCTGATTTTTAGCGGTTGTTCAACCATTTCAACTTGCAGTGTGGACACTGGTGTAGTTTTAATGATACTGAATTTTATCCAAGTTATTTAACAATGTTTTAGCCACTGAACCATAAACAAGACACCCGTAATCCAGAAATGATCGAATGAGACCTATATAGAAAGCTTTTAAGGCTGTTCTATCTGCACCCCATTCGCTCCCTTTTAAACATCTTAAAATATTCAAAACCTTTTTACATTTCTCAGTTATTTCCCCAATATGTGTTTTCCATGTGGCTGTGGCTACAATGTAGCTTGCCATCACCAGTGTGTGAATGTGTGCGTGAATGGGTGGATGACTGAATGTGTAAAGCGCTTTGGGGTCCTTAAGGACTAAGTAAAGCTATACAAAATAGGCCATTTACAGTGAGTTGCTGTTACTGATATGAGCTCATATCTATCTAGTCAATTTGCTTTGACCTCTGGCATCAAAAAGGCATATTTACTCTCTTTATAACCAGAGATGGCTGTGTGGGGAAAGTCCCAGTAGATCAACAGTTGAATTAATCAGGCCAACCCATCTAACACCAACAACATTGCCACAGTTAAAGTCATTTAAATACATTTTCTTCTCATTCTAAAGCTCGGTATGAACTTCAGCAGGCTGCCTTGGTTGGCCGATTAGATATTTGTGTTAACAGGACAAAGGTCACTCTTTTGAAGATGCCGATGTTCACATTTTGGACAGAGAAGACAGATGGTTTGAACGAGGAGTGAAAGAAGCATCTATGTCCACTGTGAACAACCATGTGAGTCGTTCACAGT
>VVHJ01032243.1:0-61200 GCA_015107715.1 Tylochromis polylepis
AAAAAAACCCATGAAAATGTTACTAGAAAATTTCATTTTTCTTTTGCCTTGTACAGGGTGACACGGAAATCCAGGGTATTAAAGGAGTTAAAGGTGTACAGGTACTGTCTTACTTATCTTTTCCCTGTTGCTCATTCTTTACCTGTTGCTCAACACATTCTTTTTTTCTATTTTAACATCAAATTGATTTTTTAAAGGGAGAACAAGGTGTTAAGGGCCCAACAGGAAAGGTGAGATTTCATACATGAAACTGTATGTGTGTGTGTTTTTTTCTTAACAATGAATGGATGCATTAATAATTATAACACATACTAATGCTCAAAAGTCTTGGTGCACAATATTCATTTCAAGAACAAACTGATTTAAAGAGTTCAATTGCAATTACAGTTACAGGAAAAAAGTTTATGAACTCTGTGGAATTACTTGGAGTTCCAGAGTGTCATCAAGTCGTATAGAATTACAACACTACTTACAACTTTATACATTTATATTACCCCTTAGTGTTCTCACTGTGCTGCTGCTTATTTCTAAGAAGCCTGAAATTTTAAAGTGCATTATCTGCAATTGAATATTGAAGGTTTCTCAGTATGTTGAGTTCCCATAGCCTAATAAATGAGATATGGAAATAGCTTTAGTTTGTCTCAATATTGAAGTGAAATTGTATTAATTAAACACGTATTCTTGATGACAATGGATAGTCTTGGCACCAGAAATGGCTCAGTGATAATACATTTATATATTTACTGCATCACCATCTGAATACAAGCAAATTCGAATGACAACAACACAAAGTTTGCACTGCTGTAACTTTACAGGACATTGTAAGTAGAAGAATAAATGCAAATATGGTGCTGCCAGCTGATTTTAAACTGAAACTCTGAACATGATCTACTCCAGACCAAGTTATGTGTTCAACATAAGTTGCCACAGTGATCTAGCCGGGTAAAAAGAGAGCCACCTTTGTGACACTGAAAACTCCCAACTCTAGGCTCAACTTACCTTGCTAACTCATTAATCTTGCTTTCTAGTACAACCTTCAATGTGTTTAAGATAAAGTAAGAGAAACAAATGGATAAAACCGAAGACTGTTGCTACTTTTCCTAAGCAAAGATGTTCTCCAATGATCGCATCAAGAGCACAACCTATAAAGAGCTCGGTGGTAACAAGAAAACACGTTAATAAAACTTGCTACAATGTTTAAATGACACTTAAGAAGACTTAAGAATAACAATGATGTTACTGGAATTGCACACTGAAACACAGCCTCAGTTTACAAATGTCCACGGAGATGTTCCACAACACATCTGAGACACTGTTCTGTCACAAATGAGACTTAAGTGGAAATAAAGGAACTGCTCACCAACAACCAAACTTCATCCCAAACACAGATGGTGCAGGGAGTATCATGATTTGGGACTGTTTTGCTGCCTTAGCTCTGAAAGCCTTTGAAATAAATTTTACAGGTGAATGTGAGGGCAGCATCACATAACCTGAAGCTTAGGACAATAGCCCAAAGCACACAAGTAAAACTGCACAAGAATTATGGAAAAGGGGGAGGGGAGGGGGGGGAAAAATCCCTTTTCTGATTTCGAGTGCTGATCTTGACTCAGTTGAGCTTTGGCTTGACTTGATGAGGTCCGTTCCATCAAGGACAATCCAAGAAATTTTTTGAAAGACTTATTGTGGGAGCAATCGTCCAAATTTCCTCCTTATTGTTGTTCAAGACTCATAAGCAGCTACAGGAAGTGTCTGCTGAAAGTCTTGGCTAGTAAAGGAGAATGCACTGAGTGATTACTCAATGTGTTGAATAAAGACATGAAAAGTACAAATGTTTCTGTGTTATTAGTTTAGATTGCAGCTATAACTGTGATTAAAGCACATTTTATGAGTAATCAATTCAGAATTCCTGGGAATTCCAGAGGGATCATGAACCTTTTTTCTGTCACTATAAGCTGTCATTCGCAATCAACCCAGTCCTCTGATTTAACAGGCTAGTTGTGATTAGTTGAGTCACTGAATAGAGGAGTTATGCAGGTGTGGAGTTTCCTAACACTATAATATTTCTGCAGCTACGGCGATTAGAAAATCCGATCGTCACATGATACTAATCCATCAAATAACATTCCAAACATATTTAGAGCATCTGTGGATGTGATAAGAACAGAAGCACAAATGCACTAAAATGAATTTTGCACATTTTTCAAAGCTCTCTGCCAGATTTAATTTCTATTTTGAAACTTCCATAAAAATATCATGTTTTTAAAAAATATATATTTATACATTATACTTCCAGGGCAGGTTTTGGGAGGTTGCAAGATTTTACTTTTTAAACATTATTCTGTTTACACTTTCTTTATTTCTTGTATTCAGTATAACATTTGTCCCTAATCCTATAATCATTCATATCATTCAGATTGTTTTGACTTTTCTCTGTTTTATTATCACCATCAACATGACATAACACAGATTTTATGCAGTTAATGCTTTCCATAAAGCTTGCATCCATGCCGAAGTGATTACATGTTGTATCCTGACGTATACGCTTGCTCCATCCTGAATCGTGTCTTGCTGATGTTGTTAACATCCTGTGCAGGTTGGAGACAGGGGTAAGCAGGGTCCTCAGGGAGGACGAGGGAAGCGTGGCCCTGCAGGCCCACCTGGACGTTCAGGTCCTGTCGGAGTCAAGGGTGTTCGAGGTGAACTTGGACCAGATGGTTTTCAGGGGCTGCCAGGTCCCCCAGTAAGTAAAATACAAGCCTCTGACTTTTTTTTTTGGCTGATACAAATAACATTTAAATGCTTATAGTATAGAGTAGTACTGTTTGTATTTAGCTTTGTAACTGAGATGAAAAGCAGTCTCTACTATAATTGGCACGTCATCGTTCTGTGAAAAATGGCACAGAAAGAGCAGCGTAATCATTTGCTCTAGTAGTTACACTGACTGGCACACATAGTATTTGGTAACAGCTTTGGTGTCAAGAACACATTTAAACAGTGTCTCATTAGCCTGCAGTTAGTAGTGACTCACAGCAAGAGTTTCATTTAGTGTGGCTATAAATCCATAATGAGCCTTGGGAAATATTGTTGGCTTTGTTCGCTGCATTTCCCTCAGAGAGGCAGCCGTTGCTTGAGCGTGCACCGTCCTGTAATATTCCATTTAACATGTCCCGTGGTTGGGTTCCTTCCAGTGATGGATGTGGTAATGATTTCTTACACAGGGTCCGACCCTCCCTGCTCAACACGTGATTGAGGTTTGTAAGAAAGTGGTCCTGGAGCAGATGTCCATGTTTGCCAACTCAGTGAAGAGGACATGTGCTGCCGTCTGTCCTCTGTACGGGGATGTCCCCATGAGTGCCCCTGGTCCCCCTGGACAGAAAGGACCCCCCGGACCACCTGTGAGTTTTACACTTTGGGTGTTCACTAGTCAAGACGTATCAGTCTACACTCTAGGAACATTTTCTATAAAGAAAAGAAAAATCAAACATATCCTGTGCAGACCTTTAGCTTAAACACACTGTCAGAGTCCAAGTAAATTCTCCATACATTGTTCATTATTGTCTGCCTGGCTGAGTAAAATGCAAACACATTGCGAAGGTCTGGACTGGACTAAGAGAGCTGAAGTATTTGGCAGAAAAGCTTGGAATGAAAACATTACGATTTTCCACGTCTCCATGAGGACAAATAAGGAGTCACAGACTAGACACTTGGTCTGTTTTGAATGGTTTTTGGAGAGTATCAAGGCTGTCCTTGGATTAGAAAGGCTTTTCCACATTATTATACAGTGTAGAATCAATTCATGTCCCACAACTCCTAATCACAATAACTCTCTGGCTGATAAATGTTCTTGAAACCATGACTATATAAAAATATTCCTCTATATTAGATTTCGGATGGTAAGCCTGATGTTGTGGCGTTTGGTGCCAAAACAAGTGATGCACCAGTAATTTGCAGTGTTTTCCCATCAGAGTATTGAATTATCAACCAAATAAATCTTTTCAGGCTTTTTGTTCAGAGCTGGTTAGAGGTAAAACAGGACTTAAGTGGTGGCCAGGTTCATGCTGAAAGCATTCAAAAGATTAACAATGTGTTTTCCTGTTGATGATGTTGTCAGGGGGATCCTGGTAATCATGGTACGGAAGGAGAAGTGGGCCCACCAGGATTCTACGGAGAAGCTGGAGAAGCAGGCCGAAAAGGAGAAGCAGGTATGAATAACAAACAAGGCAGACTGTATTTATGAATACAGTATTTATTTATTTACTGTATTTATGAATACAGTCTGATTTACATGAAAAAAATAATAACTAATCAAGGTTTATTTTAGGCAGAATAAGTGCTGCAAAGAAAGCTATGATATCCTATACTTAAACAGACATCATTTTATTTTTTGGCCTCTTAGCAGCAGGACAAAAAAAACAGAAATACATCAGTCCAACATGACTGGAACACTTACCTTTGTAATCTGTACAACGCAAAATACATTGTGTCTGTGTCTTTTTCAAGCAAATTGAGCTGTGCTGCATCACAGATTCTGCACTCTCCTCGAATCATGTGTCAAATGCACACTACTGAAAAAAACCCTCAAATCTCTCGAGTCTTTTAACCCTTCCACCAGCCCAGCATCCACCTGTACCCTTCGAGGGCCCAGGGTCCAGGTGTACTTTGTGTGCGTCATGTTTTTGAGCAATTACGTGGTTATCAAGCAATATGATGATGTCATAATATTTGATATAGATAATCACCATCAAGATTTACCCGTGTGCACAGTTTGGTTGCTTAACTCCTGGTCGTGATGGAGGAACTCACAGACAGAGAGACGGAGATTTCATGTGTTATGAGGCATTTTTTTCACTTAACTAAAAAGTTTCATGCTTAGTTTTTCGTTTAGTTGCCTTCTCTTTGTTGAAGCCTTTTTCTCATCCCTCCTGAACTTTGGCGAAGTATTTATTGAAGTACTGTACTGTACTGCACACTGCTTTAACACTTTGGCCAAACTGACTTATGTGGCTTATATGATTATACAAAATGATGTGAATTGGGGTGTGATAGTAATAATTAATTATAAATCCTCTAATTTGACACTTCCCTGCTTTGTTTAGTTTTGAGGCCTCAAGTAAATGTCATAAGTACAAAATGTACGACTGAAATAACTTTAAAAGAAGTATTTGACATCCTTTACACCACTGGGGAAAATACTATCGTTACTACTGTTCAGCATGAGCCATGCGATATGCGACTGCTAAAACATAGTGCAGAGTGTTGTAAACCTTGTCGACTGACGTGGACATTTTGTAATTTATGGTTTGAAGCCTGAGTGTGATGTCACAGTCATACCCCTGCCAGGCCAATGAAACTGAAGAATATTTATAAGGTGTTTTGAACATTTATTTACTAGTGATCTCAGTAACACGTATGGTGTTTAATCAACATCAACAGCTTGGTTATTAGTAGAGTTCAGAAAGGAACTGAACATGATTTATTGAAATATAGAGTTTGAGTAGTAAAGTCAGAACTCTGGTGATTAGACTCCAGTAAATGTCACAATCCAGCTGTGTGTAGGCAGAAAAGGACCCAAACGCAGACTTCACGGAGGTGAAAATGAAAACTCAAAAAGCAGCTTTATTTGCTGGCTGGGAAAAACATTACCAAAAACTACACTGGGAAATAATAAACTAAATACACGGGGAGGCACACAGGGAAACACACAACCGTGAGGGAGACTACGACACGAGACTGAGGGAGACACTGACAGAAATACACAGAGGGATACAAGGCAAGAGGACACACCTGGGAAACACGGCTGGCACAAATTACACAGAAGAGACGGGGAAGCGCAAACAGAACATAACACACACTGACGGGAGACTATCAAAGTAAAACAGGAAGTAGCAACCCAGGTGATAAAGAATGATCCTAAAAATAACCAAGTAGACTACACATAATACCAAAAATGACAAAAACTCAGGAAACTCAAACCACTGGGTCCAAATGACCCAGGACCATGACAGTAAAGCTACATAGCAGAGTCTAGACGCTGGTGGTGGCAAAGATGAAGCAGGTGGAGACTTGGATGAGGTTCTCTGTCTGGCCAAGATGAGGTGGAGATGGGAAGGAGGTGGGTCACACACAAAAGAGAGGCTAAAAGACAGAGTGACAGAAGAGTACTGAGAATTAAAGGGAAAGAGGCCCTACTGGCTCATGTGAGGCAAGCAAGAAAATGAGTGGACCAGAGTAATGACTACTTAAGTTTGAGAGCATGGCAAAGCGGAAGTGAATAGTAGAATAGTCTAGCAGCCCAAACATACAGATCTTTATTGAACTCATGCGTCTGTGTGTGTGTTTTGACTGCAGGTGACAGAGGAGAGCAAGGTGATAAAGGAGCCAAGGGTTATGGCCTACCTGGTAACACTGGAGACCCCGGACCAAAGGGTACTTTTTACTTTTCTTTTCACTTAAATTGAGGCATCAACTGATGTGGACATCTTTGCTAAGCATGTTCAGCTTATTCTTAGTTTTAAATTCCAGGGAAAAGGGGCTGGTGTACAGTAACATGAGTACTTCTTGGCCAGAGTGAAATGATTTTTCTCTGGAAGTACGCTGGTCTTGGAATCTGCACAAGCAGCATTACTCAGCTCACTGAGCAGACTGCACGGACTGAAGACTAAACAATATTTTTGACTCCATCTCAGGTCAGCGTGGACGTCCTGGCAGAGCCTTCAATGGCCAGCCTGGAAGGCAGGGTCAAAGGGGGCATACGGGCCGGCCTGGACTCAGGGGCCATCCAGGTCTTAGAGGACCTCCAGGTGTGTGCGTCACCTCTGGGTGTGCTCAGCTGAACTCCACTGGTGGGACACCGCAGCCAGCAGAGCGAAGGTTGAGGAATCACCCATAGAAATAGAAATAGACATGTTGAATACTGACCTTAAAGGAATAAAACATGCAGGATTGGGTTTTTTTTAGAATCTGGTAGTATACATTTGAATTTTCATGTAAATATGCAAATCAAACCTGAACTGATCATCTGAGAACAAAAGTGTGGAAGTGGTACAAAAACTATATTTGTAAAAAAAAAAATGTTACACATCTTTATAATAAAAATCATTTTTTGGTAAGAGAGCATGTCATTATGTGTGCAACAACAATGTAATGTTTGATGATTGCTATTAACTGCTAATTAATTCTTAATCAATTGTTACACTGTGCATGTATTTTTGTAAACTGGCAAAGGCAGAAAACTTTGGTACTCCCACTTGATGTAAAAGATAAAAGAAAATGTGGCAGACAACAACATATATGCTGCTTGCTCTCAGGAAAGGCACTGGATGCTAGTGTGATGTTAGTGCGATGAAAGAATTCCACAACACTCCATTCATTAGCGCTGAAGTGACTGAAGTGCCGAAAACCCCAAAATGACCCTAATTTTTTTTCCCCCTTCAGTAATATCAGAATTGAATCGATCCAAAAGTCTGGAAGAGATTTATATATATATATATATTGTTATTATTATTATCATTGCTTTAATTGCCTGGGTCAGACGATGTTGCTAAATACTTAATGTGTGCCAAAAGCAAAGAGGAACATTTTTGGCGTTTGGACCCTGTGAGCAACATGCAGTGTTTGAATAGGGCGCCAACTTGGAACGTAACATCAAGTTTGGGTTTTTGATTTCTTGTGAATAATTATTTCCTTTGTTGAGGGGTATTGTACTGCATTCAGAGATTTTCCTATCTCCAAACCTTAACCCTGCAAACTGATTTACAGCACCCATGACTACAGCAAGTAAGTACAGAGTCTCTGTAGTCTTATTTGAAATAAGAAATCTGTAATAGTTCATTTTGTATTAGACATAGAAAAATGAAACCCCAATAAAAAATGTATTTTTATCTCTGGATGGGTATGTCCAGAATCATCTTGAACACTTTCCAACAGCCATCACAGTCACCATGGTGTGCTTTAATAAAATCTGGTTTTGGTGTACTTTTCAGCCTTCTGAATTTTACAGATCTGTGAGTCCTTGCATTTCAACGAGCCAAACGTTTCAAAATCCTACAACAATGACACGTGCTGCAGAGTTTCCTACAGAGTAGCTCTTTAACTACTGTTACAAAACTTGCCTGACAGCAGTGCAGCAGACTTGGCTCAGTCTCAGCCTTGTGTGGACTTTCCAGATGAAAAAGGTGCTGCTTAAGTGGAAAGGAGACTCTAAATTGCTCGAGGGTAAGAGGTGCTGAGTCTGTCTATCTGTATTTGCCGTGCAGCTGGCCAACGCCCTATGTGGGGCATTTCCCTGCTTTGTGATCCATTTATGGTGGAAAGGTCCCATTAATCCTGCAGCCCACAAAGGACTCAATGAGTTGAGAAAAAAGATTTCTTTCTGCTGTCCAAATCTGATGAAGAAAGAAGAAACACACGTGGAACGCTGTGTGTGGCTCTTCTCAGTGTCTTATGTTTGTCTCCTCCGCAAAGCCCATCAAAAGTAGATGATCATCCTCCAGACTCTCTGCGACTGCAGCATCATGTGTGCCATGCTGCTCTGTTTTGCGCCATCAAAGAATGCTATAGCAATGTCTGTCATGGAAACTATTATGAATCCATGATTATCCTCATGGATTAGTGAGTGGTTGAGCACAGAGCGAAAACTTCCTTCAAGACATGCTTGCTATTCATTTCTGTGGCAAACCAGACAAGTGATCATGATAAATATGGCTTAATGCATATGAGTTGATTAAAAATGACTCAGTATATCTGTGCTTCAAAGTGATGGCACTAAATCAGAGATTATCATAGAGCTGTTTCATGTTGTCCTCACACAGTTACTTAAAATTTAGCAGCAACTGCCAGACATGTTGGTCGATACGAGTAAGAAGCCAAATTTATAGTCATGTTTTTGTAGAGGTGAAAGTGAGCACAGTGATAATAAAGAGAAGTAAACTTTTCATTAATGTTACTTTTCACCCCGTTCACAAGTTTTAAAATACTGGCAAATGCGATGGCACTGGGTGGGCAGATGACATAATGATGGTTTCATGCAGATATATCATTTTCCAGTTTGGGCAAACCAGATTCATTTAGTTTATTAACAGACTTCAAACTGATTCATCCCTTTTCTTTTTTTAAAGGACAGGACATTGGAGTTCATCCCAGATATAAATGTTAAATAGTATGTTGTTGAGTTTTGTGCAAAAATGTCTTCTGATCATGAAGGAAAAAGAGGGCAATGCAAGAATCTGTTAAAAGGCCTTTATTCCTTTTGCCTGAGCCTGTGGGGCCGTATCATGGGAATCACTTACAGTGATGAACAGCCAAATACAAAGGAGGCTTTTAACTGATTTCAGCTGTCTTTGATCTGTCTTTTTCCCACATCATTGCCTAAAGGCGAACTTGTTAATAAAAAGAAGTTACAGAATTTGTTGTCATACTGAAGCATTTACGTTTTCCATACAGACAGAGATCTAATTAAAGGGGACAAGACTCTGGAACAACACCAAGGGGTGGAGCACCATTCTTCTAAAAGATATTCCCTCATTTAGCGTTTTGATAATGCTGGGAGATAGCACTGATACAGCGGGTAAAATAAGTATTGAAAGTATCAAACTATAGATCTCCATAAGTTATGTGTAATAATGAGAAATGAAACAGGGAAAAAGTATTGAACACATGAAGAAAGGGTGGTGCAAAAAGGCATTAAAGGTCACCAGCTGAAATCTATCAGTAAATATATAGTACTCCTGCCACTTAGTGCAAATTAATATCAGCTGCTTGGCCTATAAAAAGGTGTGTCATTACCAAGGTGGCACACAAGAAACATCTCATGATGGGTAAAACCAGTTACAGAAGAATTTCTCCACTACTGAAGGTTCCAATGAGCACTGTTGTTGACGAAGAAGCATGTTGAGGTGATAATTGAACAACATATAGACAAGCCTGTGAAATGCTGGGAGAATATAGTCTGGTCAGATGAGACCAAAACTGAACTCTTTGCATGCCATAATACACACCATGTTTGGAGGTCAAAAGGCACTGCATGTGACCCCAAAAACACCAAACCAACAGTGAGGCTTTGAGTTGGGAACATCATGGTGTGGGGGCTGTTTTTCAGCATACGGCACTGGCGCGCTTAATGTAATTCAAGGAAGGATGAAAGGAAAAATGTACCGAGACAGTCTTGATAAAAATCTGCTGCCATCTACCAGGATGATGAAGATGAAACTAGGGTGGATGTTTCAGCAAGACAATGATCTCAACCACACATCCAGGGCAACTCTCAGTCAGTTTCAGAGAAAGAAAATAAAGCTGCTAGAATGGCCCAGCCAGTCACCTGACCTGAAACCAACTGAAAATCTGTGTAAAGAACTAAAGCTCAGAGTTCATAGATGGGACCCCATCTATGAACTGCATTTATGAACAATACCTTCAGGATTTGAAGACTGTTTGGGTGGAAGAATGAGCCAAAATCACACCTGAGCAACGCATGCTACTAGTTTCTCCTTGAAGTTGTCATCAACAACTTTTGTGCAAAGTTATTAAATAAATTTCAGTGAGCATGTTTGTTACTTTTTCCTGTATGATTTCTCATTATTACGCATAATTTATGCACATCTGTGGTCTGATTTCTTTGCGTGTGTGGATTGGATGGTTTGTCGATACCAGATGTGGATTTTTACCAATATCTGGTGAGAATTTCATGTCAATAGGACCTTTAGAAATACTATATTTCTAAAGGTTCTATATATACATATATATATATATATAAATATATATTTGCTTAGAAAATTTGGAACATGTTCAATACTTGTTTTACTCGCTGTATCTAATATTCCTTCCGCAGGTCTTCAACTGGACTGTGATTTTGTAAGAAGTAACACTTTATGTGCTATGAATGGAGGTGCTTGTGAGACTGTTCCCATCAGAATAGAAATATTTCATTACAGGATAAAAATGATTACTCAGTATAACTTTGCATTATTTGTAGTGACCCTAACCTCCAAGCATACAAGTGGATCTGAGCCATGTCAGCAAAATGACCACACAACATAACAGTGCAATTGTAGCTCCTAACTGTGGGTGGGGGTCTTCCATTAAATTTTGAATTTTTTCATTTACATTTTATTGCTTTCTGTGTCAGAGGAGTGCATGTTTTTCCATTATTCACCTAAACAACATTCTTTTTCCTGTTCTATTGGGTCAGTAAACACAGTGGGTTGTGTAATAATCAACCAGTTAGAAAAAAAGAAAATCTGCACTCTGCAGCACAAAATTCTGGATATATTATGTGTATGCACACTGTTGTACTAATCAGGGATCACTAGCAAAATGCTTAGGGAGAAGTGTATCACAAGTCAGAAATCTATGAGAAGGAGAGAATATAATTTTTGAAGCAACAATTGCACACAAGACTACATGAACAGATTTATATACCTCAGTGACAGAATAGGTTGTTTCCTGAAGCAACGTGAATGTTTGCCAAATAAAAGCCCAACAAAGACTCCTTTTTGGTGGGAGTAAAAAAACCAGCACATGACTTTACCCAAGGAGACTGTGGTTTGTATCCTGTGCATGACCGTCTATGATTGAAAGGTTCCAACCATTTTTTTGTTGTTGTTGATTATGTTCTTCTTCAGTCTCTTTTTGGTTGACCAAAACTTCTTGGTTTGGGAAAAGATCATCGTTTGTATTAAAACAGACCCCTTCTCAATGTTTGCCACATGTTTGAAAACCTTTCTGGTAGAAAGCCCTGGAGGCAGACTTCATCCTTGTGCACCAAACTCACATCTATCTATCTATCTATCTATCTATCTATCTATCTATCTATCTATCTATCTATCTATCTATCTATCTATCTATCTATCTATCTATCTATCTATCTATCTATCTATCTATCTATCTAGACTCTCAAATGAACGTTGAATACATTTAATCAAACTTGAATATATTGAATGAACCTCATCATGATGGTGTCATAATATTTCTTGTATAACTTGTGTAAATATAAATGTTGATTTAAAAAAGTGTACTAAAATGTGAAAGACAGGTCACTTTTAGCCAAATGCTAGGTGGTTGCACAGAAATACAATGACATCATAATACATGGTATAGATGAGAACCTTCAAGCACCTAAGATGTAACCTTGTGTCAAGTTTTACTGCTCAACTCCTGATCGTGTAGGAGGAGTTTGCAGACAAACAAACAAACAAACAAACAAACACACAGACAACAATTTTGTGTATTAAAGTAAGATTAATCAAATAAGACTTATTTATTATTTCATGCTCTCCTCAAAACAGCTTATCTTAAGTGTCCTGTGGCATTTATTTTAATAATCTCAGATCAATCATATTTCCAGATACGACCACTGATCCGTTCTAGGTTTCTTTTAGAATAAATACATATGTTCTCCTCTGTGGTTTCTTTCATGATCATCTCCTGTTGGTTACAAACTAAAGTCCACAGAGACAGGAGATTACTCAGCATTGGAAAGTCTGGTCTCACCAGAAGGCTGGCCACTCCCAGGTTCCCAGCACCACATTAGTATATGCCTGTGTGATCCACCAGAGTGTGCTGAGGCTCAGGGTCAACAAGGGCGTCATCAGGGAACCACTGCTGCTCTCAGCGTAAGATGACATTTTTATTTTTAGATATTTTATCACTGGGCTGTCTACCAATTTTGTTTACTCTATACAGATGGGGATAATGTATAGAGTGGTATAAGAAGAATTGTGCAGTTTCCTTTTTAATTCTTGAGGTGATTAAAAATGAAGACTAATCAGAAATAGAAGTGTGGAACACTGGCCTTTTTAAAAATCAAGTCTAGTTTTATTTAGCATTACAAATCTTCATTATTACCAGCAATTAACATGATAGGAATATTATTTCAATTGCTTGAGTAGATCTACTTGTATTAAATAGGTTCACTGAACTTCACATAAAGAAAATAAATGTGAGTATTATGGTTGCTTCAATGCAAATGAGACATTTTGGAGTTTTTCTTGCATTGTTTTGCCTGTATCTACAGTTGCAAATGTTAATTTTATGCTGCACTATAAATCTGTTATGATGCACTGTTCTGTATTTTGCTCTGTGAGTTCCAGCCTGGCACAGATTTACTACTGTATGCCTTTGTCTTCAAGGTAAAGTTTATAAACTGTGTTGTTCGGTACAGTGTGTCGGGCTTTTTGGAGCCTTCACAGAGCCTCTAGCTGCTGTTGTTAGTTGGTGCAGAGCAGGCTGCCCCTGAGCACAAACATGATAAAACTTGTTAGTGTGGATCAAAATGAAATCTGCCTACCCTACAGATAGTAGATTAAGTTGTGCATTTCTAATGACTTCCAGCTGTCTGTGCAGAGAAAAGCACTGCAGTAGCTTTTCACACCTTGTTCACTGCCGACTTGTAGAACATGATCTGCTGCCCCTTTGAGTGGTGAAGTGGAGTGATGAAGGAGGAATTCAAACAGGGGTAGTGTAAAGCATTGCTGAGCACTTTGATCCTGGTGAAGGTACCATGAAAGAATACAATATGTGTAACTCAGTGCACCAAAAGCTGTATGCCGATCCCGTGCTTGTCCTGCATCCAGAAAACTCCATGTTCTCTGGTTATGCCTCAAGCAACAATCCAAACCCTCAACACTTGGAAAGAGGTTCTGCTCATTACTATTGTTTTCCCTTTGGACTGTCGGAGATGGGTTGTCTGGTTCACTATTTCATGCTCTCCTTATCTGCTTCTCTTTCCACCCATGGTAATTGAGGGTGGCTGTGGGCCAGTAAAAGTCCGGAGTGAGGGGGGCCGGTTTGAGAGGAAGAAGGACAGAAACAGAGGAGAGCGTCTAGAAAGGGCAGGCTTTCATTCAGCAGTGAAACATGTGCACTTCTCGAGAAATTCACTTTCTGTGAATCTGGGGCTGTGAACAGTATTGATCACTGGCTGTCAATGAGAGGATTAATGGGAATACAGACAAGTGCTTGGACGCTTACCGGTAACTTTTGACTTCCTTTCTGTTTTTACTGTCAGGCAAAAAAAATGAAAAAGAAAAGTAATTTTGAAACTTAGAGATGCTGTGGTGCTGTATAGTTTTCTTTGTGTGCATAGCAATACATCTGTAAGCTAATTTCAAAGTGTTTGTTCATGATCACTGACATTCACATGTTGACATGACTTTCAGTCTGTTGTGTGTTATAATTTGGTAACACTGCTCAGATTTGACTGCTTTGTTTGGTGTACTAGACTTGTTGCCGTTGCATATTAAAGACATTAAATTTAAAGTTATCAGTCCCTTGTTTATGCAACTATCATAAAAGAATGAATGGAATTCATCTGAGGATTTTTTCCTGGCATTTCTCATCTCATAAAATGTATTTTCTGTCATATTTCTCAAATCCTTGCAAACATTCTGGATAATGCACCACTGCATGTGTTGTACTTGTGCACTTTTTTATTTTTATTTTTTACAGATGTAAGAATTGCATGCATGTCAAGAGCAGTCATCTTCATGAATAAGGAATGAACTCATGTAAAAGTGGACATGTTTGCTGAAAAGCTACCTCTATGAGGACCTCTATTAGCTAACGTTGTACAACACATTATTTAACTGTTTGGATTAGTTGAACAGATTTCCACGCAGAACAACTGATAGGGTTTGGCTTTCCCTTGTTGCTTGAAGAATTTGGCAGCAATAAATCCCCTCGATCTTGGCAAGTGCTGCACATGCTGAACAGCAGTTGTTGTTTCTGGAATGGAACAACTTCCTTTAGCCAAATTTGCAGCAGATAACTTTAACTTCAGCAGTTCACGTGGAGTTAAAGTCTGCAGTTGCATTGCATACACTACAGAAACAACACAAATAGAAAAATGTGTTCATTTTTCCCATTCCGAGCTCTTAGTAATAAAAAGTGGTATCACGGTTTCTTTTAAGTAAAACAAGTCACATTTCAAGTAAGGTATAATTGTTAAGCTTAAAATATGAGGTCTGATACTGTCATTAGTATCTGTGATGACTCAGTGTGTGTCGCCCACCCTGAACAAGTGAAATGTTATCTGGGGAAATGTGAGATATCATTTGTTCAGCAGCTTTCTGAACAGCATTTCCAGCTGGAGCTAAAGTGCTACTAAACTAAGCCTCTCAAAAATTCTATTAAAGTAGAATAAAATGCAACAAACAACAGATTCAGCACAGAATGAGTGTCTTGTGGTAGTTATTTTAGACCTTTTAAGTTAGTTTTATTTAATACTCTGCATACCAGCTTCACTGTTGAGACCACCAAAAACAAAACCTGGAGGTTAATAGCGTCTGTGCTGCCTCCAATAACACAAGAGATTAGCGCGCCAGTGGGATGATTACCTGCAACACGAGTGCACCTGTTAACTCTGCTACATTATACATGAAGGATGATGGCACAGCACGTGTAATGTTGCTTTATTAATTCCTCGATGAAGGATGACTCCCTTCATCATGACTACATGTGTCTGGTCACCGTCCACAGCTGGAGTTTGACTGTCTGATGGTGCAAATCATTTCCATGTGGCTAGAGCAGAGGTGTAGAAATACTCAGTTTGAGGAAAGTCAGTTGAGGGGAAAGTCATCCTGGCTGGACGCTGCCAGTGAGGGGGTTTTCCAGCAACCTCCTCCAGCTCTCTAGTGGGGGAAAAAAATTCTGAGGAAAACGGCTTGCACAACGAAGGCAGCTTAACGCCTCCTTCAACTGGTGTCACTTCCACGCTTGACTATACACGGTGGAAAAACTCAGTCACGTTAAAGCGTGTGACCGCTCTTTGCCCGCACAGGAATAAAAAGACTTGTGAGGCCAGGGGTCATATCCTGCTCACTGTATTCATTGACCTTCACATGTCACAATCAAAAGCTTCAAAAAAGGTATATGGTCAGTTTCTTCCTGTCAAATTCCTTCCACAAGGCCTGAGTCTTTTACTGCATGCGGCATATCTGGTCCTCATTTCTAACCGCTTCCTTTCAGCATGTCAGCAGTTTCTTTCTTTCACGTGTTGGGAATCATTATAAAGGATGATTTAATAGAAGAGCCAGAGAAGTAACACACAACTGAATGTTGCACTCTCTAGCTCATTATGCTAAATATAAAAACGAAGCTTTTATCGTTTTACGGTGAAGTTCATCTCTACATCTATTAGAACTAACATAATGATCACTACACTGCACTATAATGCAACAGCATTAACGCTTACTAGTAAAATATACTGAACAAAAGAGAGAAATACATATATTTTTGGTATTAAGTGCTGTTAAAAGACAAAATCTGCCTTGTGCACTTGCCTTGAAACTGCTTTATTTCTGTATCATTCAATGACATTGTTGTGCAGGTGTATAAGTGGAGGCTGTGAAGTGAGATCATGATGGAGTTCGTCAATTAGTTAGTAAATTGTCAGCACAAGTGAGGCTAATGTAGCAGAGCCAGAAAAGTGATGAATAAGCCGAAGAGAGTTTAAAATAATATGGAAGAAAAATAAAAGTGATTAATCATAAGTGCAAAACACTTTAGCAAGCATCTCCCCAAACTTTTATTCTCTGTGTTCATTCATGCCAAAACTTTAAACATTTTACTAAGAGTGTACAATAACCTTACTCTTAAGAATGACCCACCTGACAACATAACTGCTGCACTTCTTGAGCAGCATGTGGCAGACACCAGTTAACATTTCTCCATGTGCTGATGGGAAAGAAGGAAGAGGAGGAGGGAAAGTGTGGGAGTGAAGCTTTTCTGGGCAGGCGTTCTGTATTTGGGCCAAGGGTGGGCAGAGATTGGCAAATGGCAGCAGATTTGAGGAAACAGCTGATAATCCCACAGGAAACACTGAGCACTGGTTTTCAGAGCAGTTGTGGTCAGAGGTCCAATGAATTGTTTACTTGGTGAAGCTGACAGAGCCATGTGAGGATGTGGTTGATGAGGCTTGAAGGGAAAATGCTTAGGTGTACTGAGGCGGCGGAGGCGGCGGAGGCTGTGTGGAGAGATCGGAAAAATATTGTGCACCACATGAAGGAAGGATGCAAGGGAGATGTGAGAAGATTAGTGGTGCTTATTAGTAAATATGGAATTTCTGGAGTCACGCAGGAATTGTGGCAGCATTGGAGGAAGGAAGTGAATGTAAGCAAATACAGGATAATAGGATTTATACCTGATAGCAGCAGTGGCGAGTCAGTCATGTCATATTCTGGGTGACTAGTGAGTAGTGCTGTCAACAGAGCATGATACCCTGTAGCTTTTCCTTTTGCGGTTTAGCACTCTAGGAAAAAGCTTAGTGTGAAGACTTGTCCTGCATTTTGTCACAATTACATTACCTTAAGTGTGGCTGATGCCAAAAATACTTTTTGGGTTAGGGTTAGTGTAACTCTAAGATACCACTAATAACATTCTACATTGAATTTAAAACTGCTCCAACTGATATTTTGAAACTTGAAATAAATCAAATACCCAGCTTTAATGTGAAAATGTCACTTTCAAGGATGAATTGACAGAGAATTATTAGTTGACTCAGCAGTATCTCAGCTCTGTGGAGCTTTTTAAGGTCATTGTTTTTGTTTTTTCTTCCCACAACTTTATCGTTTCAGTTTATTAGAAAAACAGTGTGATATCTGTCTATCATCTCATCTGTTCTCTGCTTACCTTGGGCCTCAACCTAACAACAAAGTTTACAGTATAGTTTCTGATAATGGACCAAGACAGCTTGACAAGACATTGATCTCTAGTAATATCTGTAGCAGAGGCAGTTCTAAAAAAAGAAAAAGCACAAGTGGATAAACATCAAATGCATAACTCGAGTATGAATCATTAATTCATGCAGTTGCCATGACCTCAAAGCGTAAATGCTGCACAGTTGCTTCTAATTTGCATGTGTACACAAAGCTTGAATCATTCATCATCATTTTGAAGAACCCATTATGTGGCCAACATCCTTGTCATAACTTAAGGTATTGCACACCCTGTATAATTACCTACATGTGGTTTGGGGGTGGGAGGTGAGCCAAAATAAATGTCAGCCAAGCATTTAATAATAACAATAATAACTGGGAAAACAATAGCCTGAATCATTAACTTTTTTCAAGGCAAGAAATACACAGTGACCATGTCATAAATACATGCATTGTCCATTTGTTTTTCCGTGCTATACAAAGCATGTTTTTCCCTTTTCCTGTAGGTGCACATTTGGAACTAGTTACTGCTCCGTAATGGGTTACAAATCAACATCCATGCATTGTGTCTTAAGATGCCTGTGCTTCATGCTTCTCCATTTGTTTAGTGCAGCTCAAGATGAAGACCTAAGAAGTAAGAATGCTTCTGTCTTCATTTATCACATGTAACGCATTGCATATCTAGTTGCTGTTCAACTAAATCTGATTTATTAAAACTTTTGGTTTTTGCATCGCTAATTGTGTATTTCTTTCCCACTTCAGGTTGTAGGACTGCACCATGTGATTTGGTCTTTATTCTAGATGGCTCGTGGAGTGTTGAAGATGTCAATTTTGAAATAGTGAAACGATGGCTAGTCAACATAACCACGAGCTTCAACGTCGGGCAGAGGTTTACCCAGGTTGGAGTCGTCCAGTACAGTGACAGTCCCCATTTAGAAATACCTCTGGGGAAGCACTCCACCAACAAAGACCTTATCAAGGCGATGGAGTCCATTGAATACAGGGGGGGTAACACAAGGACAGGGGCAGCTATTGAGTTTGCTACAGACAGACTATTTGGCCTCTCTGAGCGAGCAAGCGTTTCCAGAATTGCTGTTGTCCTCACAGATGGGAAGTCTCAAGATGAGGTTCTGAAAGCTGCCGAGGCAGCGAGGAAAAAAGGAGTAATCCTGTTTGCAATTGGTGTTGGGCCAGAGACAGAAACGGATGAACTGAGGTACATTGCAAACAAGCCATTTTCAACTTATGTCTTCTCTGTTGAGGACTACAAAGCTATTTCCAGGATCAGGCAGGTCATAAGACAGAAACTATGCGAAGGTAAGCAGCTGTTGATTATTGTCTGGAGCTAAGTGGTTTTCTTCTCCAATATGATGATGTCAAATGTGGTCAAATGTTACTCTTGTGCTAGAATTAGTGTTTTTTCTTAATACAATAAAGAACTCCATTTGTCATCCAGCCTCTTGTTCTGTCCTTTTTATTGTGTTTCTCTGTTACAGAGACTGTTTGTCCTGCCAGAATTCCTATAGATTCCCGTGACGAGAAAGGCTTTGATGTCCTGTTACATTTAAATCTGGCAAAAAAAGCAAAGAAGACTCAAGGGACGTTTTATGGCACTAAGGCCTATCAGGTGACATCTCGTGTTGACTTGAGTGAAGCTACACGGTAATTATAAATCCTTTTCATTTTTCTTTATCATCTTTATCCATGACAAAGTATGACACACTGACCATCTTCTCTTCATTCTATTTTTCAGGAACCTTTTTCCCGATGGCCTGCCTCCTTCGTATGTTTTCGTGGCCACGTTGAGGTACAAAGGATCAGTGGCAGAAGAGGAGTGGGACCTGTGGAGAGTACAGACACGAGATGGTAAACCTCAGATGGCGGTAACTTTAAATGGTTTTGACCGCACCGTCATGTTCACAACAACCAGCAAGGCACCAAGTGGGATTCAGACTGTTACTTTTTCACAACAGACAGCAAAGGTAGGTAACACAGTGTAAAGGCTGTGTCCTCTGTTGTTTTATAGGAGCTTTGTTAAGTCTAAATAACTATTGTTGTGTCATCAGTGTAAGTTCTCTTTGCGCTTCAAGACAGCCCCATTTATTTGACAGAAAGCCTGATTTTCAAACATCTATATCAAACATTAGGATGTTCGATAGGAAGACAGGCTCATTCAAAATAGTTTTGCATTATGGGAAAAGAGGTAAAGCCCATTTAGAGCTTGAGCCATACAAGTGGCTAAAACTTGGGCTATCTCAACTTCTAAGTGTTTGATGCGGAACATTTCTGTTTCAATCTGTCTCTTGTACCTTTAATAGTTTTCTAGTTTTTACTGATGGTTTTAAGCTGTACTGGGTCAGTTATCTTCTCTTCATGTTTCTGTACAACACAACAAACACAAACACAGGTTAAAATATTTATGAAACACAATATTTCCTTTCAGCTCCACGTAAATTTGCTGGCATACTTGTGATTTCGTTTTCAGACAGAAATACAAAGCACTGTCTCCACTGCAGTTACGTTATAAGTGCAACACATCTGTGAAATGTTCTTTCTCGGTGAAACAGAACACCTAATGAACATGATGATCTTGGTTCTCACTTTTAGTTCACGTCTCAAAACTGTCTGGAAACAGTTTGCTATTATTTGTTTATAAAACAGTACACATCCTTGGCTGTTCAAACCTTCTGTTTGTGAGAGGCAGCCAATGAGAAAAAATTGAGCTAAAATGCTGTTTTTCAGACAGTGAATGAACTGAGGCTCTGTTTAAAGGCCCATTTTACAATAAAAGCTCATTTCAAACTGTGAATCATGCAAAGCTAATCTTCTAGAGTCCAAGAAAAAGAAATAACAATACAGATCTGGCAGTGAGCATAATAGGTTCACTTTTCATGTGTTTATCATCACACTAGGTTGTTTTAATGTGTGTTGGCTATTCTCCTTTTTTTTCTATGATAAATGAAGCTGTTTGATGAGAAATGGCACCAGCTACGTCTGCTGGTCACCGAAGAGGATGTCACTCTTTATGTTGATGATTTGGAAATTGAAACCTTATCACTGGAGCCCCCTGTTGGCATTTTCATCAATGGAAAAACCCAAGTAGGAAAATATGTCAGAAAGGAAACAACAGTGCCAGTAAGTCTATGAGCATTTGTTTAATGAGTAGCTAAGCAAACTCAGTGCCGATGTATGTTTTTAACTAGATCACACAATACTACGCAGTTTATTGCTACCTCCTAAGAGACATGTTTAACTCTGTGGGTGATAAACCCTTGGCAAAAATGAGCCCTTTTGTCCACATGGTCTTATGAATCATTCTTTTATTTGTCTCAGTTGGCACCATTTGCACTACAACTCTTGTATTAGTAATAAATCATAATTGTGCTGTGTTGCAATTTGCTTCATAGATGGATATACATGGAGGTCAGTTCTCAGTGAGGCAACAATAATCACACTGAAAAGAAGAATAGATGTTTTCTGCACTATAGATGGTTTCATTCTTATTTCCAGTATGATGGAACACAAACAATAGCATAAATGGGCCCGAGGCCCATATGCATGATATAGATGTGCAGGTTTCTCATGTCACCGTTGTGCCACAGTGTTAGTTAATGCAATAAGATTCAGCAGAAATACAACAAGACAAGTGAAGAACTAGGAGGCATGAGAAAATCCTTTGCTTTGAAAGAACACCAACTTTTATTCATTCAACATTCCTGGGAATAGATTCAAATGAACCACAATGTTAAACACAGTGAATGTTATTCTATGTGCTGATCCATTGTCATAAGGACCATGAATTTTTGTGCCATTTAACCATGTCAGTGAAATTATTATTTCTGGATAAACGCATTTGTGACTGAAAACATATTTTTGTAATTGAGCCTTAATAAACACAGAAAGATTAAACCAGCCAATTTACACTAGCATTATGAGTGAAAATAGTCATCCAACTAGAAATTATATAATTATATTCAAACCTGTTTAGGTTTAAAGTCAATGCTATTATCAAAGCTATGTGTTGATCTGGGTTTTTTATGTAAATTATTATTATTATGCTCACATGGTAACTGAAGTGACGCAGTCCCTGGGACCTCCTGGAGATATTTCACCACCAGCACAACAAAACCAAATAACCAAATAATGGAAGAATAGCGTAACATCACTGCAGAGCATTTCTGCACACTGAGGGAGGTCTGGCAACATGTTGCATGCTCAGCAGCCAATGAGGGCACTTATTTTTCTTCAGCAGTTATACAATAGCAGTTACAATTCATTAGTAGCAAAGCACCGATAAAACTAAAATAAGTATCGCGTAATTGGCAGCATATTACAATCTGTTTGTCCCCAATATCAGAAGTTTTGTTTCTAACAACAATGTCTTCCTTTTAAAAATTTTTCCCAGTTCGAAATTCAAAAACTTCGCATTTACTGTGACCCTGAGCAGAACAACCGGGAGACTGCGTGTGAAATACCTGGAGTTGTAAGTATATGAGTCTGCTTGGCCCAACACCTGTTTTTCCATCCAAAAGATAACGTACTTTCACCTACTTTTCACCTCTCCTAATTACATTTGCTTCTGCTCTGCAATGATGATGGCGCAGCCAAAGATTTCATCATCAGTTAACTCCATACCTCAGACTGTAAAGTGATGCTTTCTTTCCTGTTATTTCATCAGTAGTCCATTGCAGTATTACAAGCGAAGGTGTAAGCTCAGCATATTAATTTTAAGACACATCTGTTCATGCACAGAATAATTTGCTGGAGGAGGACCCGTGGCTCAGCTTCAGACATGTTGCACTATATTTTTTATTGCCTGCTGGCTTGAACTGTGTTTGCAAAGCAGTGGCCCGTTGTTGGCTTGGGATTTGCTATAACCGCAAAAGCCAGTGCCAAATAACTGTTTTTCATGTGAAGCTGTTGGATAAAAATATCAAAAGAGACAAGATGAGAAGCCTAAAATTACAAATGCTTTCCAAGTATCGCTACCTCGCTCCTCTCTCTATGTGTGCTTTTCGGTGGTTTGTTTGGAATCTCCAAAATCAGTCATCAATTTTCTTTTGAATGGAGGACCTCTGACACCTACATATCCAGTGTACATATGCATGTAGGCTAGAGCTAAACACAGTGAGGCTCTTTATATCATGTTAACAATTATATTTTAATATTCTTAGATTTCTTTAAAAAATTATTAAATATAACAAGAACTATTAATACATAAGGATGTTATTTATTCATTTGCTTGCACATAGGGGGTCGTCGGATTGTTGGGGTTTTCTCTGTATTGTTGTAGGGCTTTTTCCCTTACAATATAGAGCACCTTGAAGCATTTGTTGTGATTTGGTGCTATAGAAATAAAACTGAATTGAACTGAATTTTCAAAGTCTGCACTTTGATGTTTGAGAATTTGTTGTTTTTCTCTGTTTTACATCCTTCGAAGTTTATATCCCTCTCTCACGTTTTGCAGCTTTAAAGTGGTTTCAAGAAACTGTGATGCATATTTTCAGTTTTAATGAGAAAGACCAAATAACCTAAACCCAAAGAACAGTATTAGAAAGACTCAACCTTAATATCAGAGCTTTGCACATTATGTTTAATGTGTGGCTGTGATTTCTTGTTATGCTTGGTTATTACAGTGCTCTAATAGCCCTGATTACGCCGAACCGACTCCAGAACCTTGTGTTTGTCCTCCTGGACCCCCTGGACAACCAGGAATGAAGGTCAATTTGATTTTTTTGTGTCTCTTTCCTCTCAGTCTTTGCCTTTTGTCGTATTGCTTTGCACACAGTATCTAACCACGAGATCGCTCAGACACCCTATTGCTCTGTTCTTACTAAAAAAAGATCTGAATCTAGCCATGAGGTCTTTCTTTGCCTGTGTGCCAACACTGCAACAATTTCTATCAAATTTAGCTTTTTTGTTTTTGTGCAGTTTTGCTCACACACAGACAAATTGACTTTGTTCCTGCTTTGGCATACACTGCTGCCTTATCCAGCTCCTCGGTGTCCAGACAGCTCGTTAAATATTTGCTTTAAGCTGTGGTGGACTGAAGAGATTAAGTATCACAAAAACAACTTTATTCTTTAACGGTGTGAGTTTATGGGTAAACTCAGGAATGACAAAATGTATGAAGGCAGAACTCAAACCTTATAGTTTAGCCTTAGTGAACTGTGTGCAGACATCCTGGAAATGATGAGCACACGTTGCACTTCACCAACAGATCAGATCCAACTAGCCTGTGAACACAGTTTTAGCACTTTAAGCTCTTAAGCACACAGTTACCTGCTGAAAACTAACAGTGTTATAATTTATGGATGCACCAAGTGGTCTTTTTTTCTCCAGTGAGGCTTGCTATGGTGTGAAAAAGTTTGTCTTGTAAGGACATGTATGCAGTATTGTACTTTTTTTTTCTTAAACCAAACCAGACTGCTGTCAAAGATAAATACTGGGTGCAATGGAAAATTACCAAAGTGGGAAATAAAACCTACATGTTTGCCATTATTGATCACAGGGTATCAACCAGCCCCGGTCATAAAAGCCTTTATACAAGGACCTCAGAGAGATATTAGCTTGGTAAAAGGCTCTCTTTGTTAATGTTTGTGTTTATAAGGTCACCGGTATGCTTTTATTACATTTACTAATAGATCCAAAATGCTGGGAACATTGCTGGCGTGCAGATGTTCTTTAAGACCCCACATGGTGCATGTTACATTAGATAAACATGCTTGCTAAGCATTCTTTATAGATAAATTAAATCAACACTGTGAGAAAGTTTACTGTTACCGGAGGTGTGTTAAATGGATTACTTTACTGCTTTGAGACTGCATGATACAGTTTGTTTTAATCAGACATGGTTGAATAACGTCATTCCACTTTCTTTAGGGAGAACAAGGAAGCACTGGTATTCCTGGTCAGCCTGGTCCTCCTGGTGCTGATGGTAAGCCTGTGAGTACTACATAGTTCAATATACAAACATAATCACCAACAGCAGCATCCACAACAGCTTTTGAGAAAACCAGTTGAGTATCTGTGTCCATTAGATCATAACGGTTTCTTCTTATTCATTATATGTGGTCAGGACTGCTTCAGAATGTTAAAACACACTGGTAAATATCCTTATTTTCTTAATTTTTCAGTGGTTAAATAAGAAACATCTTTGCTTATAGCAGCACTGGCAACATGGTGGTGATTTTGTGTGATGAAAACTATCCAAAAGTAAACCACATGTTCTACAGTATGATCAAAAACTCAGAAAAAGCATCTGCCCGCAGCCTAGAATCACCCAGAGAGCATGCAGTGGAGGGGATTCAGATGTTTAAACAAACGTGTGCATTTCTTGTCTTTTTTTTCATTTCAAGGGTATCCCTGGCCTTAGAGGAATTCCAGGTCTGCCAGGTTCGCCAGGAATTAAGGTAAATCAATAACCAGTGGATGAAAAGTCAGTGATAAGATCGAGTGTCAAAAATTTAAAGCTGCTTTCGTATTCCTTTTTTAAGGGGTCACGTGGACTAGATGGGTACAAAGGAGAGCAAGGGAGGCCCGGTGTTTCGGTAGGAAGGTCAAATAAGACATTTGTGGTGTCGCTCATGACTTTGTGGCGACTAATAGACATTGTTTTTTTTAAACACAAGTCTATTCTTTCAGGGTGAGAGGGGTATTCCTGGATTACCGGGGCCACCTGGACAACCAGGCGATAAGGTGCTGATGTTATTATTTTCAGCTGTTGCATCATTTCTATTCATTAATATAGTATCTAGATACAGTTCATTATATTTCTGTAGAACTCAGCTCAAGCATGGAAAGTGGGTAGATAAGTGCACGCACTTACCGTCCACTCTGCTATAGCTGGAAGGAAAAAAAGAAAAAGAAACGATAGTTAAAAGTAGAAAAACACATTGAATTTTCAAGCTAAATCTTTTTTTTATGAGATCAAATGTAGGATTGACAGGAAATCCCTGCTAGACACATCAACTTTGAACATTGTTGCATCAATCACTCCAGAAGCCATATGTTTTGAAGATAAAGCAGATCCATTGGGAGAGTAAAAAGTACAGCATCTATAGTGTGGAACAAGAGAGCAGAGAGAGCAGGTGGGTCATCGGAGACCTTTTAAATGTGTTCATATTTCCTGACTTTTGTACCGCAATTTCCTAGGAACGTTAAAAAAAGAGAACCGGGGGTGCATCTTGTTTCCTCCTGGTGTCTTGTTCACCCCGAGTTGCATCTTCTCCTTGCTTCTTAGTCTATAACTAGAATATCTAAGGTAGAGGTGCTAGGACTGGATTACAAGAAGTGCGATTAATATTTAGTCGTGGATAGACCCCGTGATCTGAGAAACCAAACTAACAAAACTGATCACACCTTGACAGAGGACTATATGTGTCACATGGATCTCAGTAAGACATAAACCTCATAATTCTGGAAAAAATACAATTGACTAGCAACCTGCCCAGGGTGTACCCTGCCTCTCATCCCATGACAGCTAGGAAAAGCACTATCTGACCCATGACCCTTACTTGGACAAGTGGTGCAAAAATGGATGGATGGAATCTCTAAGCCATAGATGACAACAACCAAGTTAGTGGATCAAGACTTACCCACAATAAGTGGTGCATCAGCTAAAAAACAGCCTCCACTGTTCAGTCACACAAATAGAAATTATGCACTCTGTTATATGATAGGATACAGCACATGTAAGCTGAAATGTGCCAGCTACCACAAAAGGCCCAAATAAAAAATGGAGAAAATTTAAATTTTATCCAGCAACAAGAAAGTCTGGAAATCTTCCTTGGAAGGACATTTTTTGTAGAAATGCACTGTCAAATAAAAGCAAGCGAAGCCTAAGTGATCCAGCATTTTGTGCTTATTCAGTAACCGAAACAGCAACAACAGACACCGCATAGTCCCTTTTATGTTCATGTGAACAGCATTTTGTGTTTAGCATTGCTTTAAGGTTCAGTGAGTTAATGCAGCTGCTCCAAACTGCATCATTTCTGTCATATCATCAGTCATCAGTGGGACCACAGGGGCCCCCTGCTATTTGGCCGACAGGGAGAACAATTCAAGCACTTAGTGTTGGTCTAAAAACTTCTCTCAGCTGGCTGCTGACACTTTTCTGCACCTGGAGTAAATCCTCCTGTGCCATCTGTCCTGGACACAGGATGTCCAGGATGTATCATATTAGGTTTTTACAAGTTGCTGGACTGTCTTGATAAACAGATACTACACTGTTAAGGACCAGGTAATTTTAAAAAATTTTTTTATCCCATTTCCAGCACTCTTTTGAAATCCCATAATTGGACCTCTACTTGCATTACAGTCTTCTGGCAGACACGTTTGTCCAAAGTGACTTACAAGAAGTGAATTTTAACCTTAGTGGAGCAAAAGCTAAATATCATGCAAATGTGGGAGTACCTCCTTAATAAACAAAGCACTAAAAGATTTTTGTGTTATGTAATTGGTTTGGCTTGTTCATTTGCTTGCAGGCCTACTCTTAAAGATACGCATGAAAATTTTACCAGAAGTAGGGTTCGCCCAGATTATAAGTAATAAGGGCTTTTTAGTCAATCTAAATATGAGTCTAGATCCAGGAACTTTTGGAAGAATTCTTTACCATTACGAGAAATAGAGAAAAACTGAGCGACGTCGTCTCAGTATCACAAACTAGTCCAGATCCAGATATCTTTCTGGATCCAGGGATTGAATTCATGGATGGTGTGGAGGGAATTTTTCAACCTTGGCAGAGGCATGCAGTCTTGGATTGCTCTTATTGAGTAAGAGGTAGCAGAGGTAGTCTGAAAAAGTGGTTTTTAGTCTCCGTCAGAAGGTGGACAGAGGCTTTTCTGTCCTGACTTCACTGAAGGACATTCCACACGCATTGTGAGGCCAAAACAGTGAGAAGAGCATTTAACTGCATGCATGAAATCCTCTTAGCTGTGGGAGAAAGAATAAATATTATATCATGAATTATAACCATTTGGCAATCAGCTTTAACTAGTCTAAATTAAACTAGAAAACCAATTTTCCCTTCATGTCTGGGTCAAAAGGCGTTTCCACTCAGCTATTGTTCTGTTTCCAGTGCAAAACAATAGCCAAAAAACCTTTCTTAGCAGGGAGCTACGAAAGCTTTCTTTAGGTTCCTCCCTTTGCAGAATAAACTGTTTTCTTTGGATACAAACATGTTTCAATCTGCCTTTTCAAACTATTCCCATATAGTAAGACCACCAAGGGTGCAATCTTTTTTTCCTGGCTTAGGATGTAGAGAACAGAAACATGAGATGTCTGCCAAATTAAGCCAGGAGAACATAATTCAAGGCTATGTTTGTGTATTTACAGTCTGTGGTAGTTGTTCATGGCCACTGTCATTCATCACCCTTCAATGAACAATTTGTTGCAAATTATGTGGGCATCCAGCCTGTGATATTGATCTCTGTAGTTTATTAACACTGTAACTACAATGGTGGCATTCATTTCAGCAGAAATCAATGAAAACCGCAGCCCAGCTTCGAAAGTAAACACACCTGTTAGCATGAGCCCCATATCAAAAGCTTTCTGCAAGTCTCCGGTCAGTCATCTTATAATGCTGTCTCCAAGACTGTCCTTCTTTTACGCTCTGTGTTGTCATATAGGTTGGCACATCTTAGCATTCACAAGTAAAACAACACACAATTGATCAAAACTCACTGCAGCACGAAGACCAAAAAGGAGCTTCCGTGAATACTTCTTTAATCCCTGTGCCATAGCTCATTTGATATCCATTGCAAACAAGATTACAGTAGTATAGCCAGGGAGATTTCTGATGTGTGTTTTGAGACCAGTTGTGTATGAGCATGCTACTGGGTCATGTTTATTAAGTGAACAACAAATGGGGCTCAGACAGAAAGAGAGAAACTTCTACATTTTTCCTACAGTGATTTTTGCATCCAGCATATTTTTGCAAACAGAATCTCAACAAAAATGTTGCCCACCAAATTCACTGAATCAGCCAGTAACAAATGTCATCTTGGTATTGCACTATACAGTAATTTGTTCCTTCTTGAGTCCATTAGCATAGTTTTGAATGCAGAATCTGGGAAAAACAAGTGATGCAATTCCCTGTTTCTTCCAAAATCACGCTTTTTTCCTTCTGAATATGTGATAATCCGGTGACACATTGTTTCCTTAACTTGGCAATGAATAACAGAAACTTTGCTAATGTCTAGTTTTCGGTCAACAAGTGCAAATTTTAAAATATCCAATGATGCAATACTACATGCCACTCCCTGAAGTTTCAGCCTAAATAGTTAATTCACTGTTTATCTAGGAAACAGAAAAGGCCACTGCTGCTGCAGCGCAGACGTTACTATGAGGTTTATGAAGTCCTCTGTCTACATTATGGGCCTCAGATTAACAAAGAGTTGTTTCAATGTATATCACAAACAAGTCTGATACTGTGGAGCAGATGTTGATACACAGCTGTCTGAAGGTGAAAATCTTTCCTTAGGGTGCACAAGGGACCCCGGGAGTAGCAGGGTTACCAGGAAAAACTGGACAAGTGGTACGTGTGCAGACAATCCTGAAAGCAGTGCAGGGGTTTAACATGAAATATGCATGCTTTAACTGGATGATTGTCTGGTCTACTTTCAGGGAGAAAAAGGAAGTATAGGACCTCTTGGGCCACAAGGTCCTCTGGGAGAACCTGTAAGTATAAAACAACTGAGAGTCGACCCACAGCCCATCATAACTGTGTATATAATATAATTTTCTGTGATTTCAGGGTCTACCTGGGAGAGATGGAAAGGATGGATTTCCAGGAAGACCTGGTCAAAAGGTCTGTTTGTTCTGACAGTGTAGCATGTTACAAAGCTCATTCAGGGATTAGGGGAATAATAGAGACACGAGGTTGGATGAGTGCACACACTCCTAAAAGACTTAGCTGTTCCCTTATGTTGTGCTGTTGATGTTTGGCAACCATGGAAATCGAATCATGCATAACCAAGTGTCCCTCTTGTCCTTTTCCAATTCCCAGCTTTTGTAAACATCGAGCATGCAGTTCATATTTTAAATAGATGTCGACTGGCTGACTCAAATTGCTTAAAATGTCTGACACTGGGATTGGGCTGGCATGTAGGTGTCAAATTAAAGGCTTCTAACTATAAATTTTGATGAAATTAAATGTCTGTTTTCTCAAATGTGTTAAGGGAGAAGCTGGAGCCAGTGGTATTCCTGGTGCTGACGGAAGGGAAGGCCATCCTGTGAGTCATAAACACAGACATAGACAGTGTTGATTGCACAGGTTTGGTATTTTCCAGGTTGCTTAACATGCTCCTATTGTCTTGCAACTTTCATTGGAGTCCTAGACATTAAGGACTTGCAAGAATATCATATTGTTTTTTTAGATTTAAACTTTTTAGCAAAGCATTTTGAACCAGAAGTGCAGAACATTGTGACTGTGGTACATTACATAACGCTTTACAAATGTTCTAGCATGAAATAATAGTAGAAACATAGTAAGAGAAGAGTAAAGTAGGCCAATGCAAGAGTCAGTTTCACAGATCATGCAGGTTTGCACGTATAATGTTTTTTGGTGTATGAAGACTGCAGTGTTAACACAGTGTCAGTACAGAGACTACCCCTGACAGGCAGTAAATTAGGGGTATTTCCCCTGTAGTTCATCCCAGGATAACCCTGTTATGTAACAAACAGACTCATGCAGTGAAAGTAACTCATCGGGGGAATGCTGTGGCGCTCTGGCAAATCTGTTTTAGGAAGAAAGTCTTTCAACTGGGCAGCCACCCCACTGATCATGATTATAAGCCTCGTCCAAACGTTTGTGATGGGTCTGCAAAAGATGACTCAGTTGCTCCACAAGGCTGTAAGCCATTTTCCCCCACCAGAACAATAGCGCTAGCAACGTATCCAAGGAGGCAGGATTAGAACTGCACTTCCTCAAGTTAAAACAAGATGCAGTTCTTCTTTGTAGGTCCCAACAAGGGGATTTCTTCACCTGTTTGAGAAGACTGTGTGTTCACAGCAACTCTATATACTCTCTCACTGCCTTCCTATCCCATCTGTCCTCTATGCACACTGAAACTTCATTGTAAGGCAGCATCTGAAAGCATTTATTTAAGAAAAGATAACTGAAACACAAAAAAGCATAGCAATTGCTGCATGCTGACCTTAATAAACTTTCAGTGCATTAAACCATTCACTTAAAAATTAGTGCATTTATCTGCAAATATAGTGTATTTATCTGAGGTTCAGCTGAGGCACATAGAGTTTTTTCCAGGGATCTATGTGGTTGAGTTTAAAGAACAAACTTAAATTGCAGGAAATAGTTTGATTTGGGGGTGATTACATTTACAAAATTGTTACTCGCAAGAATTTAGCCTCAAAAAAAGCCTCAAGCTACTTTACTCTGCTTCTCATGTAAACTAACCAACCACATCTGGGAAGCATAACATTTTGGTAGGCATTTCTCCATCCACAAGGACTAGATAATGTTTCTTTTATGGAGAAAATAATAACAATTGCTACTGACACAATGAAATGATCATTTCATAACAATGGTAAGACATAAAATCAAATGATGCCTTTGAAACATAGAATTTTATCAAAAATGCAATTTCTGTTTTTTACAATATAAATCTGTAACACTGACAGTCATATTATCTTCTCTGCATTATTAAATATACTAATTGGAACACCACGTTGTCTGTGTCGTTGCTCTCAGGGTATGCCTGGATTGCCAGGAAATGCAGGCCTAGATGGACAAAAGGTAAGAGCTCCTAATGTATGTGCAAAGTAAACTTAACAATGGTTTTGCTTCATTAATTTAACTATTTCTGACTGACAAGATTCTCATTAAAGGGGGAGGTTGGCGAGCCTGGACCTAGGGGCTTTAAAGGATCGACTGGACCACCTGTAAGTTCATAGCTGTTCATGTTTATGTTTGATCTGAAGAGTTAGCAAAACAGTTTTGCCTTCTTTTGCAGGGTGAAATGGGATTACCTGGTGAACCGGGTTTGCAAGGACCGATTGGACCGAAGGTAATGATTTATGCCTGTTAGAACATCATGTTTGAGCTTCTTCAAACAACTGTGATGAAAAGCTAGAATGAACTTAGTAGAAATAATGACTGACTTTGATCTTAACAACAGACATTTAATACAGGATAAACTATGAGGTTAATGTGAGTTTATCCCCCTCCATAGCCCTCGGGCTGTGAATGCACTAGTTGAAAGTGCGACACAGAGAAATCGATAACTTAAGATTAATCCACATCAATCCATGCTTGCATTAGTGAGCAGTAAGCTGCAGGCAGAGCCTGTCTTGATTGAAGTTGTCTCCAATTACAATACAGTGCAGCTGCCTCCAAGTACAGCAGATCAGTACAGCATGATGTCATGCATCAGTATATATTGTCTAACCGACACCAAATGAATTGCAGCACATGATTGCAGTAGTTTGGATAATATTAAATCTTTGATGCTTTCTAAGCTTTGCGGAAAAACAAGAAAAGTTACTTGGCCGGCAGCATTACATGTTTTGTTTGGTCACTGTTTTGCTATAATACACTTTAGAACAAGTAACGATCTTCTGGCCTCACCAGTGGGGCTAAATTAAGCAATGATCAGGCCCTAGTGCTTTCGTCAGTGGAATTTTAGTGGAAATGTAAGCTGTCTGGGCTTGTCTGGTCTGGACACGCTGTCTCCTAATCATTTTTCATTAGCTGATCTGCTTTTAACAAGCCAATGCATATTGGTAAATGGCACACAAGAGAAAACGTAGTTTATGGACATGCAGGCACTACTTTGATTTTATGGCTGAAATTCAGACTGCAATTACCGAGGCTTATTGAGCTGGAAAAGAAAGCACCGACTAGACACAATTAAACTTCAAACTGCACAATCCCAAAACCTCATGAAAGTATGCTCACACTATGGCATGCATCACTGAAAATGAATTATGATAAGAAAGTGAAAATATCAGTCACACTCTAGTTCATAATAGGATGCGGTTTGGATGCTATTTCATTGTATTCTTTCTGCAATTTAAAATGTGTTTTATCTCTTAATTAAGGGGAATAAGGGTGAAAGAGGAAGTCCGGGCATAAAAGGCACATCGGGGCTTGTGGTATGTTACCATTTAAATATGAACCAGATGAGCAAGTTCTTTTGGAAGCTGATAATTAATGCAGTATATAAATCAAAACCCCAGTACACACTGATCAGCCACAACATCAACTACCAACCGCACTGACAGGTAAAATACATTATTTTCCTTTATTTAAAATGCAATGTTCTGGTGGGAAACATTGGGCATTTATACTTTGACGCATACTACATACCTAAACAGTGTTACAGACCATAAAGGCAGACAATGCACCCTGCCACACCACAAACACGGATCAGGAACTGCAAAAAGAACATGTCAAACTCAAAGAACATGACAAACTCCTATAGAAACTCCTCAGCTGCGAAACCCATTGAATACCACAGTATGAACCCACAGAGGCCCCACTCAGTAACCCAGAAGTTCTACAACCCTGTGCTAGACCCTACAGGACACCCTGACAGGTCCTATGCCAGTGCTCTGAACGGTCTGGTTATGATGTTCTGGCTGAACAGCGTCTTTCTTAAATAACTGTTTTTTTCTTTTGTGGTTTCATTTTTAACTACTGGGTTTAACT
This sequence comes from Tylochromis polylepis, assembly GCA_015107715.1. Taxonomy (NCBI): domain Eukaryota; kingdom Metazoa; phylum Chordata; class Actinopteri; order Cichliformes; family Cichlidae; genus Tylochromis; species Tylochromis polylepis. The sequence goes on from VVHJ01032243.1 coordinate 33,319, forward strand.
GAATGCTTTTAAAGGGCAGTGCAGGGCAACCAGGAAGTCCAGGTCAACCAGGGCACCCAGGCATGCCAGGAATGAAGGGAAGCAAGGTATTTCCATGATCTGTTTTTGTTGATATTACCAGAGTTTTGACATCTAGTCAGAAATTCAAAGTATTTTCTTGATTCCTGGTCAGGGTTAAGTCTGTTCAGATTGTGAAATTTAAGTCCATGATCTGCAGAAATGGCAGTTATAAAAATGATTGCACACTCATATCAGTTAGCTGTAAATCACAATCAGTTCTGCAGGTAATATTTGTAAATTTGTACAAAGATGCTACAAAAAGTCTGGTGTTAGTTTTCTTATTGTGATATGCACAGACCTTAGTGTGTCTAGGTTCCTGCCACAAAGCATGCTATAAAGTGAAACTCTGTGCCTTTGTTGTTTTCACAGGGACAGAGGGGGAATCCAGGTGAAAGGGGCGACTTGGTAAGATTCAAGACAAAATTATATTGCACTCAGCACAAGTTAAGCAGCTCATACAATGGTTAGAAAGTTGAGAACACAACCTCTGTTTTAAATTAGCGTAACATCACCTTTGGGTGTTGGATTAAGATTTGCTTCTGTCCAAAAACAGCCATTACAGTGACACTGTGGAACCTCAAATCAAAAGTCTATTCCAGGCTTGTGTCTGTTGTCTGGAAGGATGAACCTCTCTTGATGGAGGTTTTTTTGGACATAGAATTCAAAATAGTTCAGTCTACTAACATACTTGCAAGTTATTACTTATCACATCTTGCATTTGGATTTGGAAACTTTCACGTCAGCTTTACTTGCTCTTTTGGAAGTATAACAGGAGGTTTCTCTGATCTATTCTGGGATGTTTTTTTAATTTAAGCAATGCTAATGAGAATGAAATGGCTACACTGAACCACATTAAAACCCAATACTACTATAAATATGTGTCATTCTTCCTGTTTTGAGTGGAATTTTCAATGGACAGCACCATCTACAGTGCTTTGCATATACAGCATTGGCTGGAGTCTGAAACCTGATTTTATGTGCTTTTATAATCTGATGTCGATCTAATGATTTCCACACCAGGGGATGAAAGGTGAAAAAGGAGAGCACGGGCAGCCGGGGGGTGTGGTGAGTTAATTTTGAAAGACTTTGTTACATCATAACTATGTAAAGTGGACACTTGTAAGAAAACTGTTTCTGGTAGAAATGCATTGTTTAGCATCACTGATTCATGGCCCAATCCACCAAAAATAATTACTTACCCGGGTATTGAGATTTAAGTAAATTTGGGCAAGAAAATTAGGACATAATATGTTTTCTTCAGTGCCTCCAAAAATCAGATTATCTGTTTATATTCTGGAGTTTGAAATTGACCTAAAAAAGATTTTAGTGAAGTTGATAAAAGGTTAAAAACACTTCAAATGTTGTAATGACTTTTATTTTCCAGAATTCCTCAGTCCATCACATATTTAGATGATGCCATTTTAGATTTTTTTAATCCATTTTTAGTTTTTATTTATTATTTTATTTATTTAATAAATAAATAAACAAGTCATATTTAAACCGTTCTTTCCTGGCAATAGATTGATGCCTACTATTCTAGTTTTTTGGCATAATCCTAAACACACAAATGCTAATAAGTGGTAAGTAGTGAGAACAATAACAATACATGTCAATTACAGTGCTTTCAGAATATGTTTTATCATCTTTTTAAATTATTTATCATTACTTTGATTGACAGGGATCACCTGGTACAATGGGTCTGAAAGGAGAGGTATGTCAAGCTCAATAAAGCAATTATCTTACCTCAGTGTAACATGAATAATAACTAGTATTACTAATACTGGGGTGGTATTCTTGCCAGAAAGGGACAGCAGGGGATCCGGGGCAGAGAGGTCAAGAAGGTCAAGTCGGACGACCTGGACAGCCAGGTCAGTCAGGCCACCCAGGCCCCCAGGGGTTGCGGGGAGATATGGGCCCCCCTGGTCCACCTGGACCCGAAGGAAGATCTGTACGTGTGCCTTATACTGTACTAACAACTCATTTGTAATAGATCTTTTTAATCATGTTATGTATTGGTTAGTCATGGTCTATCACTTTGCATTGCAGGTAAGTGCAATGTCAGACAGTCACATTTGGCAGATATGCAGAGAGGTTCTTCAGGGTAAGTATCATTTTAAACTACCTGCTGAACATTTTTTTAATGTATTTTCCCCATCTGAAATCATCTCATTATCAATCCTTCCAGCTGAGCTGCATCAATTGATGCTGAGCAATCAGCAGAGTAGCTGTACCAGGTGTCAGAGTCAGCCTGGATCTCCTGGTCCACCAGGTCCAATGGGGCCCCAGGGACTCAGAGGTCTTCCTGGGCTTAGTGGTTCTAGGGGACTGCCAGGCCACCCTGGTCGGCCGGGGTATCCTGGGATTAATGGACTGAAAGGTAAAATAAACATCAACTTAGCCGCATATCCTAAAACTCTTCTACACAATCTCTCTAACAAGGCCACTTGTGTTTGCAGGAGAACCAGGTTTCAAAGGCGAGAAGGGGAGCCCTGGTCGGGTCATGATTGGAGACCAAGGGCCTCCTGGACCTCCAGGTAAAGAACATCACAGTTTTAATAGTCATTCATTTGATAAGGTCATGTAAAAGTGCAGCAGCACTTTAAGTAGATATCTGGTATTTAGCTTTCAGCTATGTTCCATTGTGGTTGCTTGTTATTTATATCTCCACAGGTCCAATGGGTCCGCAGGGATATGGTAAACCAGGTCTTCCAGGTAAACCTGGGCCCCCTGGTCAAAACGGCCCAGAGGGTAAAAGTGGTAATCCTGGCATCCCTGGTGAGCCTGGGGTGTGCGATCCATCCATGTGCTATGGTAGCATGATGAGGCGGGATTCTTACAGCAAAGGCCCAAACTATTGACATAAGGCAGCGTCACTGCAGGCACCAGCATAAAGCTGATGCAGAACAGATATTCTCAGGAAGATCTCACCATTACAGTTCCTCTCTGACATGGAAACAAAACATACCTCTTCTGACACCTTTTATGTGACACCTTTTATGCATCCCAGTTTCTTTGATGGTATTTTGTATTATTAGTCAGATGCCTTTGAACATGCTTTGAGGATTTAATGGTGTTAAGAGGATTAATGATTGGCTCCACTGAATACCTCTTATCCAAGTACCTTGTATGAGGTGTCAAATGTGCCAGCCATGTAACGCACAGTACTCACTGCATTTAAGCTAACTACGCATAGACACATGCACACCATCCATGAACACACTACAGCTAACAGTTTGACGGATATCTGAGTTTGTGTATAGGTAAGAGATGCAAGTGCAGTGCCTGTCGTATTAGGTGGGGTGTACGAAACGCCAACAAGCTTAAATGTCTAACCAAGATTTTATTGCATATTAAGAAAGCTTATTATGCTTTTCCAACACAATCTGACCAAATCTTCTGCTTTGCTGACAAAAAACATACACCTATTTACTGTTTGAGCCTTATATTTAATCTCGATGAAGGGATAAATTTATAATTATAATTAATGAGCGCAACTTTGAGTTTGAGGTGTTCACCAGTCCTGCTGTTGTCTGAAGCTGCTGGCATTTAATAAGCTCAGAGGAAGGACCCATTTTGATCCATGCCATCATTTACTTTAAATGAGAAATATGGCATGCACTGTATTAACATCAGCTAATTACATACACACCTACACATACTTCAAAATGTGAGGTGTAGAGTGTTGGACTGTATGTGCATATGTATGTGCAGATTACACATACAGTCAGTTATGCTGAACATTATTTACATGCAAACTTTCGATTCTTGTGGTTGCCACACCTAAATAAATCCACCATTTCCAGTGTGACACCTAAGCTGTATGTGTATAAGGCCTACGTGTACATTGTTAGTGTGTGCAAATTGTTGGTGAATGTTAAGTGAATGCTGAATGTTTGGTCACATCTTACTACAAATGCTACTAAAGCATTTGACTGCAGTTGGCTGACATATTTGACCCCTAATAACCTTGAAGTTCATACTTACACTAAGACCCTGTGGCTGGTACACTTTCTTATATTGCCCCCTTGTGTTCCTTCACTGCATGTTGCGTTATAAGCTTTTACTGCACATAGGGCAGGTGCCACATGATCCACTGAAAAACTAGAACAACAAAAATAAACACACATACACACATGAAAAAAGTCTTGATGATTAGCGAATTTTGTGATGAATTATCACGGAAATTAACACGTTTCAGCACAAAACTGTGACTTTGATTGCCTCTCGCTGAGTACTCGCTCCTGAAAGCTCGAGTTCATAAACCATTTAGGTTGACTTTTGTGCATGAAAACCTTTTACAACATATCACCCTGGTTACCCTCCTATTGCAATACTTCTTCATTCATTGCCATGTCTTATTTGTTCTATATTTAGGATGTAAAATATATATATATTAAAAAGTGCCATCTATGAACACACCAACATTTTAGTTTCACATTTTAATCCATTTATGTCCCCCCAGCTTACCTTTCATTACTGTAGCAGGTTTTTTTAAAAAAATTTTTTATTTATAAGAGAGGCACATCTGTGCATTTCAGCAGTGACCTTTCTTAAACATCTTTTGTAATTTTATTATTTGGTGTGAAGGTATGACTTTTGTAATTTTTTTTCTTTTTTAAAAACTAGAATTAAAAAAAAAATCTTTTAAACGACTTGTGAACTTTGTTTGGCGCTTGCTGTCCTGTCTCTGAACTTTACACGTTTATTTCTGCTCTCCTATCACATCACTAATCTCATCTTTCTCATGGAAATCGTGGGTGTGGTTTGCACTTTGTGAGAGTTTCCATTCATAGCGAAGCATCAAATGGGGATTAAGTGCGGTGATGGGTTTGGAAGAAAAAAGAGAAAGCGAGATCATCGCATGGTTCGTCGAGTTAGGACACTGCTTTGGGAAACTTGGATGAGCGCAGCTTCAGCTAAAGCTCTTGTGACTGGCAGGGAAACTTCAGAAATGACTAAATGTTCGGGTTTTACACTAGATGGCGCTATGTGGCAACATCTTAGTATGCGTATGAATTTTTCTAAGAAAGACTTCCTTTTTTTCACTTTTGGACAGTAACCACTCATCACACGTGAATCTCTCTGTTTATATCTTTAATTATCCTAGCGTGGCTGCTTTCGCTTGTGTTTATTTAATGCCCCATGGGGATGGAGCTTACTGCAATAAACTTAAATACTCATGTTTAATTCTTGCTTTTGCGTGAATTTGTGTAATTTTAAAATATGGAAATTAGGGCATATAGCCACATCCGGTATGTGGTTTACAGTAGGCCTTTATCTCCCCTCGTCCTGAATTTGAATTATGGCTGTATTGGAGTCTCTTTGTTTTTTAGTGTATTTAATATTTCCATACCTGTGAATCCTCCATACATTGTAAAAACATGATCCTCGTTGTTTTGCGGTGGATGCAGCTGAAGCCCTCGTCTATGATGACTTCAATAACTTGAGGTGATTAAAAGGCTCTGTCATTACTCTTTCACTCGTTAAGAAGGCCTCTCGGATTTCAAGTGTCTCCTTTTACACTCCTGAGCCGCCACATTCATCATGGGACCGGGCTGAAGTTTTATTGCGGCCGCTAGAGGAGGATGCAAAAACAAAAGCTGAGGAGTGTGGGATGGACTCAAAGGGCAACTAGCCTCAATACACATTCTCAGTGGGGAGAAAAAAAAGTGAGTGAGAGAGAGGGGGGAAAAAAGAAAAATGCGAGCCGGGGCATGAGTCGAGTGCTTCTCTCTGCTCAATTTTGACACAGTTCAACACATTTCATCCACTTGGAAACTCCAGGTTATCGCTCGACGTTATGGGCGTACCTACACGTTTTTTCATCACAAAGGAGTAAGGTGAGGGACGGGGTCACACAGCTCCATAAATACTTGGTGTGGCTGAGACTTTGGATGGACCCTGGAGGCGTAAATACTGCTGGTGGAGGAAGCTCGCACACAGGAGAGGAGCGGCGATTTTTCTGCAAGCTGATACCTCATTTGTAGAAGGGCAGACTGCTAAAAGCCTCCTCAGTTACCACCGTGAAAGTTGTGGTGCCTCTGGCTAATATGGAAAGTCTATGATTCCGTGTTGGCACAGCTATAGCATAAATTGTTGCGCTTTTTTTTCTCCCCTCACTGAGTGCGATGTAGTTCACCTTCACATCTCAAAGTGAGCTGATTTGTCAAGATGACAGCGCTTACACCTTTGAACTTTGCTGTACTTGGACTTGCGTGGAGCTGTTTGAGTTTCCTGTCGTGCGTGCATTGCGGTTTAAGTGACAATCATGTGCACTCCAGTTTTATTTACAGGAGATTGCGCAATCACGAGCGCAGGGAGATACAGAGAGAGATCCTCTCCATCCTGGGCTTGCCTCACCGTCCCAGGCCCTTCTCTCCCGGGAAGCAGGCGTCCTCCGCGCCGCTCTTCATGCTCGACCTGTACAACGCCATGGCCGTGGATGAGGAGGAGGGCGTGCAGGAGAGCGCAGGGAAGAGCTTTAGTGCCAAGGCTCAAGGGCACTCTAGGAAAAGTTACTACAACCCCCAGCATGCCAGCTACTCCCGTGTGGCACAGCCTTACCGAGCGGCCCCTCTCGTAGGCCACAGCCCCGCACTCACCACAGCGCAAGACACCAACTTTCTCAATGACGCCGACATGGTTATGAGTTTTGTCAATTTGGGTAAGTGTCATTAAGACGGGATCAATATCCACCACGTGCTACTGAATCAAAATATACATCAGGATTATGTGCAGGTGATTCTTGATTTTCAAGGACACTTTCACTCGATTTCTATTTCCTCGACTGAGATAGCTGAGGAGTTTTAAAGTTTATATTTCTCTTATTATATATTGCATCAAGACAATTTTTAAAACGCCAGCATAAGCTGAACGAGCTTTTTGGGATGCAAAATATTACCACTTATTTCTGGAAAATAACCGGACACACGTACATTATTTTTTTTAAGAAACCCGTGCAACCTCTCATACAAAAACTTGCCGAGGAGCAAATTCAAGTTTTACAATTTTTAAAAAGACATTTGTGCATCTAAATGTAAAAATTTAAAGTTCGTCGTCAGACATCAGTCATTATCAGACTACTGAGGGGTTGCTATATCCTCCTGTTAAATATTTTGTATTTAACACAATCGAGCTGAACATTTTGATCCATCAATTTGTGCTGCTTTCTATTTTTTTCTTAAGTCTCTTTTATGTATAATGATTGTGTTTGTTCGGTAGCTGCGACCCTTAACCCAGCAGTTCAGAGCGACTTATCAGATGACTGTCTGACCTTGAGAAAATTAGTCTAAATTATTTCCTGTTGTTAAAAGAGGGTGATACTGACTGATACTCATATTTGAGGTTCTGTCACTAAGAGAAACCACAAGCCCATTTCATAATATTTGTGCTACTTGTGGCATTTATTGTTCTGTCAGGAGATTAAAAATATTCGCAGTGTCACTCGGAAAATTAACCAAACTATTACACGTCCTGCAGAACTGAATAATTAAAAACAAATCACTGTAACATATCATCTACAAAGTTTCACTATTTTATTCTTTAAGGATTGTATTTTCCAAAATACAAAGTAAAACACGTTAAAGTGAATTTGTGGAGACTTGCTTGTAACATTATTCCCTCACCTTGGTCTCAGCCCATCTGTTTCCACTTACCGCTACACCAGGGCATGTACACTGTCAGGCTTGAAGGCTCTGCTCTCATTCTGGAGACTGTCAGTGGAGTGTTCAATGGGGCTCTGTCTTTATTACAGTACACTCAAATATAGCTACTGACCTCAACTGTTTTAAAAATGTCTATGTGGCATTTTATGCGGTTTAATATGCTTACTGTAGTATCAATAAGAAGCCAGCTATTCAAACATCCAAACACACAAACTAGTCTAAAAAAAAAGGGGGCTTTTATTAATGACACATCAGTCAGAACCAGCTGAATAAAACTGATATCTTACCAACAGGTGATATCATTTTTATTTAATCTTTTGCTATTTCGAAGGTAAATGCTTTGTGTTCTCAGTGGCACTTCTGTTTCAGATTACCACCCGTGGCTAATATAATGGAACACGCTCAGTGGGTAAAAGTCAGAGCTGACCTCTGACCTGTTTGTGCTAAGTAACGGCAGGCGTTCCCTCTCGATAAAATATCAGGGAAATGCACTGCATGATATCACCGTGAATGTCAGAACATCCGCTGACCTCAGCCACATGCCTCTTCTCTGCTACCAGGTGGAGGTGTGAGACGGCCGAGGTCACTTTGTCAGCATGTCCCTAATGTAGGTACGCTGGAGCGCTTTGATGCTGAAATTGAGGATATTTTTTTTTTCATCTAAAAACAGATGCATCCCCTTTAGAAAAAAAAAAATAGAAGCTGTGCATATCCTCCATTTGTCTCCATACAGGTGTAAAAAAAATCCACTGATTTTTAAAAAAGACAAGCCTAAAAAAGCAATCTTATATCATCCGTTATATTAGAAATATTTTGCTTTCAAACTTAAGGGTTAGCTAATTTTTATGAAGCCTAGCACAGGTCAGTATGAGGTCAGAAATGAGGTCAGAGCAGACACTCATGTGATGCTGAAGAATCCTGTCTGCTCTTTTTTCTCACTTGAGGAGCAGACGAAAGTGTCTTTAATTGAAATCAGCCTGTTTTTCTTAACTGACAGCCCATTCATCATGGCCAGAGAATGCAGTTAGGCACACAGTAGAGGGCCTGTCTGGGAACTGCTACCTGTATTGAGTTGACTGATTTAATGAACTGGAAAGTGCTTTTGTTGGTAGTCAAAATGTTTGGATTGGACCTTGAATGTGAAAGAAGATGTGATAAATTACACTTTTTTCCTGTGCGTTGATGCTGGCATATTTTCTCCTTTGAGCAGCGTAAGAAGCAGTTCAGGAGGTGAACTCATACATTTAGATATATTTTTATCAACATTTCTTCCCGGTAGAAATCAACTTTGTCATAAAATATTTTCTTTTCCAGTGGAGAAAGATAAAGATTTTTCTCACCAACGAAGACACTACAAGGAGTTCCGTTTTGATCTGACTCAAATACCGGACGGGGAGGCGGTGACTGCAGCAGAGTTTAGGATCTATAAGGATCGTAGTCATGCTCGCTACGACAATATTACCCTGAAGGTTACCATATATCAAGTCATCAAAGAGTATCAAAACAAGTAAGTGCCAGATCAACCACAACTATGCATTAAATGTGCATATTAAATGTGATTATACCTCTGTGCATTCGCCCGAGGCCTGAACTGTTTAACTGCGTAGTCGCTAAACAATTTCTGATATTTTTATTACATAATGACAGTTTAAACTGTCCAGCAATGTGTAACTAAAAATGCTTTACCTCAGCCAGGTGGTGTTTGCTGCTCATGGATTTCTCCTTTTACTAATGCTGCTATTTGCATTTAACCGAAATGTCCCAGTACTTCTTGGATTACAGTTTAAAAGACTTATTGCTTAATTTTATGGGCATAAAATTATTGTAGATAAACAAGTGGGAAAAATGAGTCATAAAGTGAGTCAGTCTTTAAAAATAAAGAACAAAGACAAAGGACCTATGTTAAGTTTGTTCTCAGTTATTTAAAGATTCTGTGAAATGTAAAACAGGCTGGAAACTTCTTCCTTGTAGTGAAAAAGTAGAATGAAGTAGCCACTACTGCATTTTCATAAAGTGAGAACTATTTAAAACTATTTGCATCTCGATTTGTATCTTATTTCATAATGGCCATTGTCTGTCAGAGGTTGAAACTTTCCACTTGCAAAGCATATCCTTCCATGTCAAACTCTGCTCTCCTTCATTCGCACCATGTCTGCCTTACAAATATAGTTCATGGATAAAGAGAACTCCATTAGCAAGTTGGCCACTTATGAAGCTTGGAAGGTCCGTCAGTTATCACTCGTCTTGTGTTGCCTGCCAAGCTGGCTGTGTCCCAGATGAAACCACGAGGGCCCGTATCGGGGGAGGGGGGGGGTTGGAGGCTCCCTAGGGTGCTCCCGTGGTCACTGTTATGCCCGCCACCTGCCTGTCTTAACAATATTCCGGAAGTTTAAAGCAAGACATAGCTGAATACACAAGGGTGCACTTAAAAGTGGGCCCACATTTGCTTGCCAAAAATGTGTGTGGGTGATTGAAGGGAAGATATGGCCCTCTGGGGCTTTGAAAAGGTCCAAGTCAATGGACTCTGCCATCTTAAAGGGGAAGAATGCTCAGTTCATGTTTTCACACATGCTTTCATGGAGAATAGTGTATTTGAATTAATGCTCACAAACTGGTACGAGTTTTTCACAGGGACTGAAATCTTAGAAAACAGTTTGATTGATTTTTCTGTCATCATAAAAGCTTGAATGCAGTCACATTATGAGTATTATTCAGCTGTAAAGTCATACAGATTCTTTTGTGTTTTCCTCCAGCGTGTTAGGCAGAATGCTGCTTATAGACACAGATGAGTTTCAGCCTGTGCCCTTAATGTTGTTTTATATACTACACAAGTTGCTGGAGGTCTGACCCCCCTTTAAACCTTATCCTCTTCACCTTGTACATTGGAAGCAGGTGAAGTTGTGCCACAAACTTCTACTCAGTTTCTACAAAATGCTGATTATATAAATACTCATGATTGCCAGTGGTTCTCATTTGGCCCATTCAACAAAATCAGTTGAGCGCAGATTGAACAGGCTGTGATCTCGGTAGCAAATTAAAACCATTTTGTTAGGGTATTTTAGGGGTTTAAGAGACCGACCATACACATGAATATAAATCTTAGAAAATCAAATCCAACGAAAAAAAAAGTTCCCTGTCCACATGTCCTGCCATTTACTTAAAATATAAAAGTTAAGTAAAAGTAGTGGCCAGTGAGAGAGAAAATGTGTTAAATAGTGCATTTTTATATAACAAAATCATTCCTCAATACTAGCATGAGAATGACACTGTATATGAGATGCTGGTATTAGGGAAGTCTGTGGAGCTTTTTGGTAACCAGAATGCAGTTTATGTACGTATTTGAGGTCTAATAAGCTCACTTTACTTTTTTTACTTATAACATTAGCACAAATTATTTTAAACTTCCAGGATTTATGTTTACTTGCTTGTGTCTTCTCTGAGTTAATGAAACAGAGAGACAAAAGCAACTATGTGAAAATGCTCTATTTCGTATCCATAAAGGTTGTCAAAACTACTCAGGATACTCTTAAAGTAGGAGTACTTGTATTTTCAGACAACTACACACCTACCTCAGAGGCACACCTGCTCTGGTACTGAACTTTACTGCTGAGCATGAATTCCTAATGGAAAATATTGACTTGTGAACATAGTTTGTTAAACACAGAGTAGTCTGAAAAGTTACCACAAAACTTTGGTGTTCAGTCATATTCTCTGTGGAGCAGTACATCTAGTGACCCTAGATTAAAATGTAGAATAAACATTTGCCTTCTTGGATACAGCCACAAACCTATACCTACTCAGGCTAAATTATCACAGGAAATAAGCTAAAAGCTACAAAAGTCAAAAAGGAAGTTTAGAAGTATGTCATGCATAAAGATTATGCTTGATTTTTATTACACCTGCAATAAAGACATAAATGGTTCCTGAAGGACTGATGGAAAATCTTGGTTGTCTCTGACCAGCGTCAGGCAACCACAAAAACCTAACAGGCTCTGCTTTATCTGATCTGCAACTTGAAAGGAATCCAATGCAAATTAGGAAGTAGGGCTTTTTTTTCAACTTTGAGTTGATTGAGGCCTTATGTCAAGCTTATGTTAAAAAACAGCAAAAAAAAAAGAAAAAAAAAGAAAAAGAAAAACAGCTGATATGCATGATTCATAGCTCCTGAAAGTTCTGAAGTACTGGCAAACCCTGTACCCCGCGACTCTGCTATTTATTACTAGTGAAAGGTTTTTCCAACAAAAGCACCGCTTTCTTTTCAGGTCCAGCACACAGCAACAAGTTTAACACTCTTACAGAACAAATCAGCACATTTCAGTACTAAGATAAATGTTTGATTTCTAAAGGAGGGAGGGAAGAGTTGCCACAGAGTTCGGAATAAAGTACTCATTCGTGATAAGATTCAGTCTACATGTTCTAGAGAATAATGCTACGTACATGTACACTCACCAGCCACTTTATTACGTTTTTCTCAGACATTTTGGTCCATATTGATATGATTACGCAGGTGATACAGATTTGTCAGCTGAACATCTATGATGCCAATCTTTCATTCCATTGCATCCCAGAGGTGCCCTATTGGATTAAGATCTGGTGTCTCTGAAGGCCATTTGAGTACAGTGAACTCATTGTCATGTTCAAGAAACGAGTTTTAAACAGTCTGAGCTCTGTGACGTGGTGCTTTATCCTGCTGGAAGCAGCTATCAGAAGATTCAGTTCAATTAAGTTCAGTTCAGTTTAATTCAGGTTTATTTATATAGTGCCAAATCACAACAACAGTCACTTTTTACCAGGGTGTTTTATGCCAGGGTAAATACCCTACAGTATTTGGGAGAATACTCCAAAAATCAGACAGTCTCCTATAAGCAAGCACTTTGTGAGGGTGGGAATAAAAAACTCCTTTTTCACAGGAAGAAACTGTCATGACCAGTTGGAGGGTGAGGAAAGAGAAAAGAAAAAAGAGAGCATATAGAGAAAAATGGATACACTGAGGTCATAAAGGGATGAACATGGTCAGCAACAATATTCAGGTAGACTGCAGATACAAGGCGGGGCGGATCCATGATTTCATGTTGTTTAGGCCAAATTCTGACCTTACATAATGTTTTCACAATTTTCTGTTGTCCAATTTTGTGCATGCAGATAAGTTCTTTTGGTTAGCTTGGTTTTAACAAATGGTTATTTGAGTTGCTTTTGCCTTAAATCACTTAAATTACCTTTCTTCCCCATTCTGATTCTGTTTGAATTTCAGCAGGTTGTCTTGACCATGACTACAGGTCTAAATGCTCTCAGTTGCTGCCATGTGACTGTCTGATTAGACAGTTGTGTTAACAAGCAGCTGAATGGATGTGCCTAACAAAGTAGCCAGTGATATATGCACCAGCTGTTTGTGCTCATTTTAACTGTAGCTTATTTAGTGCAGATGTACATGAAATTGTTTTCATTGACTTTTTAGAGATGCAGAGACGTTCTTACTTGACACCAAAAAGGTCCAGGCGTCTGATGGAGGCTGGCTAGTATTTGACATAACAGCTACCAGTAACCACTGGGTGATGAACCCACAGCAGAACCTGGGCCTGCAACTCTGTGTGGAGACTATAGATGGCAAGTGGAGTTCAGGTTTTCTTTCCATTACTTTTTTTTTTCCTCTTGTAATCGCTTTAGATTTATTTAAACTCCTAGACTTCTGAAAAGGTCAAGTTCACCTTTCAAGACAATCCACAATATCTGCATTTAATTTTACAAAAATGTTTTATGTGACATCAGGTCAAATGTCTGGCAGTGTTTGGATTATGATTATTTATCACCAATTCCCACCAATTAATTGCCATAAATCAACAAATTAAGATGAGCTGACCTGGTTTTTGTATTTGTACTTACTCTGAAAGCGGCCATAAATTTCTAAAACTACCCACTGAGTTTAAATGTTGTTGTAAAAGTTTTATTTACCTTTTTATTTTTTTAAAGGACGAAGTATAAACATAAAATCTGCCGGAATCATCGGGAGGAACGGGCCCCAGTCCAAACAGCCGTTCCTGGTTGCTTTCTTCAAGGCCAGCGGGGTGTTGCTTCGCTCAGTCAGAGCTGCTGGTGGGAAAAAAAAGAACCACAATCGCAATAAATTGAATAATCAACAACAATCCTCAAAGGCACCAAAAACTGGAGGTAAGTGGGCTTAAAATGGAGCATAGATGCTAAAATATGTTTTTGTGAATACCTTCTTTTACCCTACACACACAGAGTCTTTTAATAATCCATTTCACTACATCCTTTGTTCCTGTTGCTGACCTGTTCAGCAGACTGTCTGTCCGTGCTTGTCAGATTAAAAATTATTGGTCTGTATTTCCACAATCACTTGGCAGCACTCGCCAGATGATGACGTTTTTTTTATATTTTATTACCTTATAATGTTCTTTTCTTTATGGTTTCAACCTCAAAATGAACCTTACATTTTATCCCTGTTACTGGCAAGATTCCTAATTAGTGAGTCAGTGTTGTTAGTTTGGTGTTTGCCTTTGCTTTCATATTATGAAATGTGAGCTTGACAGCCACGAGGAGGCAGTTGTAATCATAGTTTTGCTGTTGTTTGTTCGTCTTCTCAAAGTATTTTCTTGATTTCTTTCACTTATAAATTTGTTTATAAGTGGCTACACATGTCATTATTCATTTCGATAAATAATCCAGCACATTGATTAATGCTTATTATCCACCAATTACCTTTATAAATTAAAGTGATTTTACTTCAGCTTTAATTGTTGATGTATTAATAAATCTCTGAAACATCAGTTAACTCCAAAAGCAATACATTTGTAATAGCATCTTGTACTAAGTAAAAAAAAAAAAAAGAAGTTATTTCCTGTCATGAAAAAGTACTATCATTTTTCAGATTATAACACCAGTGAACAGAAGCAAGCCTGTAAGAAACATGAGCTTTATGTCAGCTTCCGGGACTTGGGTTGGCAGGTAAAACACAAATATTCTACATCTCTTGCAACAAAAAAAGTTGTTAGGTAATCATTTAGTCCAATTATGAGATTATCAATCATGTATACTAAATGTCTTCTGTTTGTAAAGGATTGGATCATTGCACCAGAGGGCTATGCTGCTTTTTACTGTGATGGCGAGTGCTCATTTCCACTCAACGCACACATGAATGCAACAAATCATGCTATTGTGCAAACGCTGGTAAGCATTCTTTAGAGTGTATCCCACATGCGCGTTGCAGTAAAGTCGCGCTATAAGCTAATAACGTTCTTACCATTTGTAACTCTCTGCTGTTGCACCTCTTTAAAATCTACTTTATGCTCTCATTTATAGGTCCACTTAATGTTTCCTGACAATGTGCCAAAACCATGCTGCGCCCCAACCAAGCTCAACGCAATATCAGTACTTTACTTTGATGACAGCTCAAATGTTATCCTGAAGAAATATAGAAATATGGTAGTTAGGTCTTGTGGATGCCATTAACTGGCGAGGCCAATTTTAATTTATGCAGTCTGGCATGGGAATTGCTGGAGGTGTAATGTCATGTTCAGTATTATGTATATAGAGTTTTATTAATTTATTTTTCCTCTTTTTAAAAAAAAAAATAGCACTGAATATTTTGATATTTAAATGATTAGGACAAAATATTGATTTTACTTTACAACAGTTATCATTTAACTTCTGCGTCCGTTGGCATATACTTTGTATCGGTTAGGACTGTATATCTTTTATGAGAAAACTATTCACTGGAGTCACTATGATCGCTTCCTCTTCTGTTGTTTTCTTTTCTCCTTTTTTTTTCTATATATAGTGTGCCGCAAACGCTATAAGCACTGTATTTCACTGCTAATTTGTTAATGAGTTCATTCCCAGAACAGAATGGTAATTGTTTATGACAGACGCATACAGAATAATGTCCCGCGATACTGTAACACAAGCGCATTTTATTAACAAGGGGGATCTCCATATTATGCTATTAACACTAACTCAACAGGCTGTTGGAAATATTTCAAATTAAATTGGATCACAGGATTAAAAAAACACTGAGCGTTCTCTAATATATACCAAACTGCCCAAAGCTGTTTTCAAGCTGTCACCGTCTTTCAGCATTGATACTGTTTCACCTTTTCCAAGCCAGTTTATTTTTTTTTCGGTGTTCTCAGAAGGGGAATATGTCAGTCTGGAATGAAACGCTTATAATGTTGGGTGTTCGCTTATTTTTAACAATGTTTATCTCTTACATAAACACTGTTTCTCATTTCTCTGTGGACTTTGTCATAGTTACCTCTTTGCGCTGCACATATTCGATATGTTTGGAAAGTAGAGTATCTTAATTTAGAGTGCTGTGTATTTAATAAATGTACCACTTGAAAGCTCTTATCTTTTGCTCAGGTTTTCATTGACTTCACAGCTTTTCTGTCTCCATTTATCACGCACAACTATAAATCTGTAAAAAGAAAAAAAAATCCCTGGTGAAATAAATGCATTTTTTTCATGTTTTTTTTTTTCATTTCTGTTTGGAATTCTGTGGATGTTTTACTCGCTGCTGCCAGACTACCATCTCAGATTTATCAATGTTTGACAAGTATGATATAAACTAGAAGTGCACCCACAGAGCCTGATGACATGCTCTGAGGGAGTGGTGATGCTAAGTAGTACGATGCTACCAGCAAGGCAATGCTGTGACCTCCGAAACCAGCCCAAAAGGGTGATTATCATGAGACTGCCAGCAGAGGAAAGCATAACATTTTCCAGATTATGGTGGAAAGTTCCCATCAACCATATTATTTATGTGACATGCTTGATACACATATACTTACTAGCATGCTGTAAATTCACATTTTGTCATTGCCCATCTGCTCCAAGCTAAGATTCAACCCTGGAAACAAAGTGGAAACCATAAACAAAACCGAGTGAGTGTTGGTGCACTCATCCATGGATAAGCAGGACTTCCCAAAAAGTGAGATGGAATGTGCTTTTTCCAAAAAAGTATTATGGTTACGTAGAACTCTTCAATGGTCTTGGAAATGCAGGGATTAGGTTAAGGATTAATATTTATTTGCACAACTGTGTTGACCCTCACTGAACACAGGATATGTACTGTTGCACTTTCCCCCCTCCACCCTCCCTGTTTTATAACATTTTTTCTGACATGGCAGAACATTGAGTGACTGTATTTCACTTAATTAAAAGCAGTGGCTGGCCTGCCCAGATGTTATGTGGGCTCCATCTAAAAGAAGTGTTGACATTCAGTGAATAGAAGAGGCCACCTGCTAACTTAACTCTTGGCTTGAGGGGTGATTTGCATTCCTGTGGCCTGTTGCCTGGCATGATTACTCCTAGCACTTAACAATCCCATCTACTGTTTAATATGATGGATTCTTTCCAATTCAGCTACATTTCTTCCTTGTCTGTAACGCAGGAGCTGCTATGAATGAGCTTCTATTTAGGTTCTCCAAAACGACACAACCCTCCTCAACAGTAACCTCTTGACCACATGAAAGGGTAACAATTGCCATACTCGGGGCAGATTAATATAGTGGCCCCTTTTCCTCCGAGACCCCCATGGTCAAAAGCAGCCAGCAGTGAGTCAGAGGTGCCTTGACATTTATCAGATCCGCACTTGTAGTGGCCACTTCTGAAAAAGGTCACAACCTCTGGTAGTTTACTTTTCCTGAATGGTTGCTTGTGAATTATTCATGCATCGCGCACTCGGTTTATAGTATATGTCACAACATGCTGTTGGCTTTACATAAACATAGTTGCATAATGTTGAGATGTGTTTCCATGTGCTGATATTCATTTTTTTTCTACCACAAACATGTTTATCCTCTTTACCTGATTAAGAAAACAGAGATATCCATGTCAGCAGCTGTTAAGAACATGTTCTTTTATTCAGCAAACAGGATATATTTATTAAGAAGACATCATCTTGAAGCTCCTACCTGACTGGGCCAAAAGTCACAAGTGCTTGAGGATTCAGGCCATTTTAATGTAAACGAATCCTGCGCCACAGGAAATGCTTTGACCCATACTGAAAAACAAATACAAAAAGCTGCTATAACGAGCCATTAATCTTGTCAGACCACAAACAGAGATGGCCACTTAGAGATGACAAAATGAGAATCACAGACTACATTTTTTTAAAAAAAGAGGCAATACTTTGCAACTTTTTTTCTTTTTGATAAAAATGTAATTCCTTTTAGTGCAGTGATGCATATCAGTCATCATCTAAAAGATTTTCATAGTAAAGAGGAGCTGGTTCTAAATGGGTAAAAGCACACAAAAAAAGAAATGTTGTAGAAATACTGAAAAAGCAAAGTAGCTGGGATACGCTCCCCCTGCAACCCTAAGAAGGATAAGCGGGAGAGGATGGATAGAAAAAGCAAAGTATTGTCTAATGTAAAAGTCTCATGCCATCCCTCACTTTAAATTTTGCTTCCAAGGAGCCAGACTTTCTTGTAATTTTCAAGTCTTTCATAATTTTTCTTTGGCCACTGGCTGCCTTCTCACTCAGCCAGTTCAGGCCAGTCTTTGTACTCCACCACTTTCAGGGGAATGTTTTGTTTGTTAAGCCACTTAACCCTGACCTATGAATCATTCTAGCATAGAAAAGTCACCTAACTCAAGGGATGAACCAGTGTTGGGCCAACCATACAATTTAAAGTAAAGAACCAGTTTTAAATTGTAATAGCAGCCTGTCACACACATCATTTGTTTCTATTTCTTTAGTTTTACAAAAAGTGCCAAAGATAAGAGTTTGACAGGCATAAATAGATGAACAGTATCTTAAAGTCATGTCCTTAAGAAATAAGAAAAAAATCCAGCAAAGACCTGACACAGGACCTAAGAGATGCATCGGAGTCTTCAGTTTGGTCCAGCTACTGTTTGCTGAAGCCTCATCAGAGTTTGTCTCAGTGTAATGGTGGCTGTCAAGAACCCATTCTTAAGGACAGGAAATGGAGAGAAAATGCTGAGATATGCCAAACTGCACAAGAACTGGACTGAAAATCAGTGGCAAGATTTTGACAATACCATATTTAAAGGGTCTCCTTGGCAAAGGCTTTATTTTTTAACATGACAAACACACTGTCATAGCATACCTGGATAGAAAAACACGCTATCAGTCATGGATTGGCCTCCCCAGAGCTTAGACCTTAACATTATTGAAGCAGTGTGAAGCACTGAAGCATCTTGACAGAGAACAGAACAAAAGGCAGCCAACATCCAAAGAGGAGCTTTGAATGTCCTTCAAGAAGCCTGTGAAACCAAAGTAATCATATTTGAGTTTTTACCTTGCACACTGTATTTCCATGTCAGTTTGAAGAAGTTTCAATAAATTGCTGCACCTATTTCTTATTTTTCTAGCAAAATATAAAGAAAAGGGGGGGGGTTAAGACTTTTGTACACAACTGTATATTTATATCTGTTCACCCTTGTATGATAAAACTTTGTACATTGCCATACACAACAGAAAGTCCACCATATCATTTTAACATCTTTTTTTTACTCAAGGCTTCCGGCCCTTTTGAATACTTGTTTCATTTCCAATAGTTAAATAGTTAGTTCCAATTTAGTTAAAGTGCATCTGAAGTATTATGAGTTAACCATTTTCTAAACAAGTGATGCGAATCAGATTGTTTGAAATAAAAGGCAAGTGTAACCAGTTGTTCATGAAAGAGAATTTGAATTGTTCACAAATATACCCATAAACTGTGAAACTAAACATTTATTCACCGCCTTAGTGGAGATTAATATGCTGGGTACACTGCAAATGCACACTTCCACACAGTTAAACAACATTTTTGCCTTCAACTATCATTGATGTGATCAATTACTGCTGCTGTCGGCTGCAGGCAGTTTAGATGACTGAAATAAAGCTTGGTTTGATCACATTTTGTTCAGTCTAATATCGCTGCGCAAAATAATAGCCGTTGTTCATTTAGTTTAGTAATTCCATGTTTTATTGATTTACACTGTGTCAACCAGGGATCTTTTTCCTTCTGTGGCTCAGGGTTTATTTTTAAAGTGTCACCTTGCAGTCCATCCACAAGGCAAGTGAAATTGTATCTAATAAAAATGTTGTGTAGTTTACCTAATTCATCTCCCCACATATGGTTCTCCTTATTTGTATTCTGTGGGTGGGCTATGGCTTCCATATAGCTCAATCAGACTCTCTTGAAAGGGAGACCATATGGGTCACATTTTTACACATTGTTTGGTATGACAAGGCTGCAGCAGGACCATCGAGGAATGTGTCCTCGCAAAGGGCAGTGCAGAAACACTATTATGTTTGCTTGTTATTCCCTTATGTGCATTATCTTCCAGAGTAAGAAAAGAGGGGCTCTCGGGTTCTCTAATTTACAGCATACTGTTTGTGAACTCAGCTGTCAACTCCAATTAATATTATAGTTGGCACCTGTGCATTTCAACTGTTTCTATATTTTAAAATCTCCTTTCAGTCATATTAGCATGCATTAAAATGTATTGGTCTTTCCTGATGGAATGCAAGAAATAGGCTAGAATTAAAAATTTAAATGTCAAGTTTACTTTACATACTGTATGTTTTTAAATGCTAATCAAACATTGAGCCTTTTTCTCTTTCTACTGCATGCAGCATTTGCGCAACAGATTTTTCCATGGGAATCCATAGAGCATGGCAGGCTTTAAACACAAAAATAGCTTCTAACATGATATGTTATGATTAACTATGCCTGTTGTCTTCTTTTTCCATGTTGCTTGGGTTGGAGAATTTATGTCAAAGAACACAAGGAATTTTAAATAAGGTAACATATAAACAAAAGCTGATGAACAGAATATTTCCCCGTCTCTAAATCTAAATCTGTCTATCTGTGTCTGTCCTGTAATAATCATGGCGATTTACTGTCTGAATGAGGTTTCAAATCGCTGTATCTCAAAAGGCTCTTGTCATAGTGTTAGCTTTTATTTACTTTTTTAATTTATTCGGTTTTTTTTGTTACTTTTCTTCCTGTCAGTTTTTTCCAAATGGTTTTATATACTTTAGCCTTTCTTTGTGTTTCTGTTTGCCCTAAAAGACTTTTTTTGGGTGAAATTTTAGGTAATGAAGCTTGACTTATGGTTTTGCAACAACTCCCTGCATTTGAACCAAGCAGCAACCTTTAGCTCACAAAAATCAAGCCAATGCAGATTAGCCAAAAACTGCATCTCTTGAAGTGGTCACTTGCAGCACGCTCCAAAAGTGAGTCATTCCCACATAGACTCCTGTTAAAATGCCCAGCTTCATAGCAGAAGTTTTTCACTGGTACAAAAAAAATGACTTGAGTACATATATGGGACAGTTAATGTGTGGCAGCTTTCAACCTGTTAGTCCTTTGAGTCTCTAGCTTCATCCAGCTCCTGTGTCAGCTAGCTTTCCACCTGTACCAGAGTTGGCTAGCCTTAGGGCTATTGGTCATCATATTTGCCTAGCTCCTTGCCTGGCCCAGCCACTGAACTTACCACAGCACCACAGGTCTTAGAAGTGGGCCTACAAATAAGCCTTTTCACTAGCCCTGTTCCTAAATAAGCTAGCCATGTGCCCTGTTGGCCATCCCTTGTTTTCCTTAGAATGATACTGGCAGTCTCCCCCTTGTCTACATCCAGGCTGCTGACACCTAGCCAGTTCCTGCTCTCAAGAAACTTAATGTCCCACCTTATACTCAGGAGTTGCCTTTATTTTGGAGACCTGGCTAACCTTGGCTTGCAATGACACCCTGCGTCAGAGTCAACCCATGCTAAACCCAGATTCTTTCCACTGCCAACACAAACTGTCCCAGAGAGTCTGCCTTCTTCCCAGTTTCTCAGTTTGAGTCTTACATCTTACAACTGGTGAGTGCTGAGACTGCTCCCAAGTCAGTCTAGAGCTGACAGTCAATCTGCCAGCTCCAGAGTCATCCCTCACGATGGACCCCGAGGCTGACATCCAAGCTAAGAAGCATCTCCCCTGTCTGCTGATACCTGGCAGATGCCTGAATGCACTGGTTCCAAGCTTTCTGTTCCACATCCTGCCTGAACTACTATATCTGGTTCGCCAGCCTTAGAGGCCTCTCCATTTTGCCTCCAGAGAGCTTCCATCTTTACCGCCAAACTTCTGAGAGGTTCTATTCTCTCTGCAGTGCTCCTGTTGGGCCTTCAGATAGTCTTCTTCTCACCTTCACCCTTGGTCTTGCCTGCCTACCCTATCACTAGGCCAACCTCAAAAGTAGCCTCTCCTGTTTGCTGAGCCTCCTGGCTGCCCTCCAGAGTCGTCATCATGGCTTGACTGAGCTGAGTTGCTACACCTAACTGACTGTTCACCTTGAGTCTTCCCGTCCCCTCTGGAGAAGTCGGCCCAGGATTCCTAGCTCCCTTGTTCGTCTGCTGTCAGGCTATCTGCCCGAACTATTAGACTCTTTATCTCCTGGATGCTGGGTTATTTTTCTTACTCTTTGCCTCTTTCTTCAGTTTGCCTGCATGGATTTTTGTGGACTTTTGCCTGCAGACTGTATTTTGGCATGTCTTCATAGTTTAGTATGTGTGGCTTACAATGAGTTTGAGTTTACTTGGTTGGTGTTTTCTACCCTGATATTCCCACACATCCATTAAAGTAATTAGTAAAATACACTGCTGTTATCAGTTTACAGCTGAAGGCACACAGAGATGTCAGCAGCTATGACTTAAACTGAGCTCGTGTGTATTCTGGCAGTTGTAACTTATGCTGTGAAATTCAGTTTCTCCCACCAAGGATAAGAATACACTGAAGGAAATCTCTGCACTTTATGATCCAGGTGGAACCGTAATCCAGCCATGAAGTCCTCTATGGTGCAATATAAAAATCTGCACAATAAATATCCAGCTGCTTAGAAACACCCTCTTAAATTCATTTGTAACAAAGCGATTTTAAGGAGTACCTTTGTGAAGAACGAATGAACTGATTTTATTGCACCCTTGTTAAACAGTGAGGATTTACATTTTACACTTGCACTCCCCAATAAATATAGAAAAGTCAACTCCCATAGCCTTCCATTAGGCTGCATGTGCACTAGAAATGATGCTCAGCCTATATGATAATGTGTGGACTCATACCCAAGACATCAGTCAGAGGCTTTTGTGACTAAAAACCATGGGGTACTGTGAGGATAATCTTTAACACACATGCTGTCTCAAAGGGGAGCTGTGGAAAGTTGGCTCACAGTGGTCGGCCTTCCAGAAGAAACTGTAGGACACGCTGCTATTTTTATAAAGACCTCACATTTTATTTCTTGAAAAAATGTTTGTGCTTTTTTTTTCTTGTGGTACAAATTTGAATAAACTGAAAATTAAATAGGGTAACATAAAAGCAAAAATACACACACACTATATATATATATATATATATATATATATAGGCTAGAGCCGACAGTCTAGGCTTTACTTTTCTGTGCAGTGTATGCAATGCATGATTCAGTTTCAGTTATATACATCAAGTGGTCTGGGGGTGTATATCCAACAAACCTTTTCATCTTCTCTGTATATGAAGGACCATGTCATTATTATTACTTCCAGGGTGATGATGATGTGCTATTTGCTCAGCACCAGAACTCTCTAGTTGTTACAGTTCAGTTAAATTCATGATGTAGAAATTGAAGACGGATGGAGGATGAAAATCGATTTGTTCTGGTTCCTGTTTTTTTTCCCTTCCACTTTGTTTTGAGTGTGTATCTAAGAGTTTAAAAGTTCTTTCATGCTATGCCGAAACCTGTACTCCATAAAGTACTGTTTTTCACATCTGTTTCTACCTCTGTAAAAAAAAAAAGAGCGAGACAGAGAGAGAGAGAGGAAGAGAGAGAACGACAGAGTATAGTCTCTTCCCTTTTTTTAATGGAATTTGTTTCCAAGTTCATAAACATGGTGTGACAATGTTTGAATTTTATTTAATATGTTGAGGCATTCATCTTCTGCTTGGTCTCCAGAATCCTCATGTGCAAAATATATTGTTCTCAGGAGATGCTAACAAACTAGTGCAGAGACATCCCCTTTCCTGTCAGGGCATATCTGTTTGCCTAATCTACACAAACTTGGAGACTATGTTTCTTTACAGAGTTTAATCTTCTTAGAAGACATCTTAAGGCTGTGCAGTTGTTTCACTGTGTTGGTGACCTGCTAATTCGAATGCACTGTCAATTTGTTTTGTTTCTTTTTTCTACTCAGTTTGTATTGCTGAACAAAGCAGACATCAGTCATTTTTGAAGTTTGCAGTCACACAAATTTGTTGCTGCTATTATACAATAATCCACTATTTGATATGGCTGCCAAGTGTCACACTAATGCACATTTTGAAAAATGCAGTAGCTCATCCTATGAAAAATCTAAAATAACTGAAATTATATACCAAAATTGAGAATAAATTTTGATCATTTGTGCTAGTTTTATACCCTTTAAATGTCAAATGCATAAGTCTGGAACTACAGTTTTCTTTGTCAGACGAACTGTGTTCTGGTGATAGTGTTTAAACTTTAACATTTTGGCTCACCTGCATTATATTGATTCCTTAAAGGAGGAAAACCCCTCAAGGCCAGTTCTTTAAAGTGACCTTCCCCAGCTGGTTTTTGTCAAGAAGATAAACCATAGATGCTGAGTTTCCTTGAAAGTAAAAATGTCAAAAGGCTGGTTTGGTTTAAGCGGTTGATGCAGTTATCAGAATGATACACTAAAAAGGCCTTTTTCCCCCTCAGTAGTCCAATTATTGCCCTGAAAACAGGTGGCAAATACAGACTTAGATGAGCTGCAGTTTCGGATTCACAATCATCTGAAAAGAATTTCAAGCCCAACAAACCACGAGCACCATTAATATGAATTAAAGATTATCTGGTGGCAAATGTAATTTAACTAATACTAATTTGGAGAAATGCGCTCCAATCAAAACCAGATTTAGATTTCGTTTTAGTTTAAAACTTCAAAATTAGAATAATGCTGCTTTACTTTTATTTTGTTTTTGTACCCAAGAGGAGCATTTAAAAGTCATTAGAGGCAATACACTTAATGGATTAAAAGATTTAGGGTGACAACTGACAGTCATCAATTTTTAGGTCTGTTACAAAAAAGCCTTTCTCAAGGCTGATCACATGAGTCACCCTCCTCCCCTGGGAGATTGAGGTACAGGTCTCTCATCACAGGGCAGTTCAGCTTGGTGAGATGGTTGAATGCAAGGACTTCATTAAGCCCCTCTATTGTTAACATCTGGGTTCAGAATGCCTGTTTTCTCTGGTAAACGTTGCCTTGGCTTAACAGGGGATTTTATTACACTATGCCGTTGACATTGGCAGCAGTGGCACGCCTGGCAATGGGAACTGTTCAGGTCACAGGAGATCAATCAAAGCAGGCTGTTACACTGAAACCTTCAATTCTCAACAGGACAGGGATGTGAATGTGCATGTGAACTTGTTGAATCAAGTAAGAAGAAAAAAAATCACCAGCTTTCAAGCTGAAGGAAGCCCGTTTTCCTGGCTTTTATTATCTTTATTTCATTCATTTATTTTCTTTAAAAATAAAGGAAAATACTCCACTGTACTTAATTTCCTCTCTCTCTCTGGCTTTCTTCCCCCACCTAAGAGATGTGGTTGTCATGACAACCGCTGAGTCATCCTCTAGTGTAAGTAGCCATCCTCATATTTAATCTCTGCATGCAGCTAGGCCCTCCGCCATCCAGGCCTGCATTAGCACACGGATGCGACACATTAATTTGCTCTTGGTAGTTCCCGCGATCTGCGCAGGTTATTCCCGGAGAACACGGAGCTGCAGCGGGCTGAGCAGCAGCCACACGGATGGGTAACGTGCCCACCACAGTGAAGCACTGCCTGAGCTATGAGCAACTCATCGAGGACTACCCGTGGCTGAGACGCTGGCTGCAGGAGGACAAGGTGGGCGTCGGTTTTCCTTGTTTTTAATCAGCTGCACATGCTCGGCCACATGACTCCCTCATGACAGAGAGGCTGCACGACAGCAGGCCACCTATGACAGCGCAGATGCTGCTGTAAGCTTTAACGTGTACTAAGGTGTTTTTTCTTTTGTTTTTTGTTTTGTTTTTTTAAACATGTGTGTACCTTTTCTTAATAAGAGTACTGCGTTTGTATTATGTCTGTTTGGGGCAAAAAAATATACCCAGTGTCAGTGTTAGGGTGGACTTTGGATAACCAATTAGCAAGAAGACAATTATTTTATCATAGTGGCCAAATAGGCTGCCCCTTACCTTCAAATTAATCTTTATGAACTGATATTTGCACATGAAGTTAGCTAGCTGATTTCCCAGACTGCTTTCAAATGAATTCATTACATGCCCGCATATAAAACTGAGCTGCATTTACATACATTTACATTGTTTACATACATTACTAGCAAGTGATCATCTCAGTTTTAAAGCATACAAATCTTTCCAGTGTTAGAATATGAGCTGCCCCAGGCTTCATTTTCAGTTGTAATGTAGCCTATCAGAGGTATAAGTCGTGTAATTGAAACAGCGTCTGCTCCATTTCATTGCTGCATTTTCAAGTTTATTTTCACTTTACTTTACTTTTTTGTAATCCAAAGTATGAGTATATTTTCTAAATAGTTCATGTGTATGTGTAAAAAGTACATTTCATTCATAACAGTTAAAGTTAAATTCAGTTAAAGATATTGCAAGCTAAACCACATGCAGTACTGTGAAAAAGTCTTGAGTCAGCTCTTGTTTCTTTATATTTTGTTTCCAAGGAGCCAGTCTTTTATGTAATGTTTTAACTTATGGGTTGCTTTTTCACTAATTTGCAGTCCAGTCCTTATACATGACCATTTTCAGTGATTTGTTTGTTTTTTTACACCACTTAACACTGAGCTATGCATAAAAAGACAGACAACTTAGTAAAGATATAATTTTAAATTTTATCTGTAGGCACTTTGTTTCTAGCGCCCATTGCAAAGACACATAATTTGCTATAATTTCTGTAGTTGAATCTATGAAAATGCCAAAGATAACAGTATTTGACAGACATAAAATAATAATTTTGCACCAACAAAGTGATTCCCAAAGAGCTCCTAGCTTAAAACTTGGCATATCTCTGCATGTTGTGTAGTGTAGCCTTAAAAAATTGAAGAAACTAGTCAAATGGATGATAAAAGAAGAAATGTCACACCTATAAAAACTATCTACAGTAGTTAAACAGTATCTGTTCCTCTTCTGTAAATAGTCATGTTCTTAAGAAACAGGATAAAATGTGGAAAAGAACTGACACAGGACCTGAGAGATGCATCTGGCTCTATACTTAATCTATCTACTGTTCACTGATGTCTCATCAGAAATGTTTTCAGTGGAAGCGTGGCTGTCAATGCTGAGGTATGCCAAATTACACAAGAATTGCAGAAGTCAGTCATTATGTATGGAGGAGGTCAGGAGAGAGGTACAACAGTCTGTGTGTCCTGCTATCTGTAAAACACAATGGATGCTCTGTCATGGTTTGGTCTGGATTTCAGCTAATGATGTTTGGGATCTTGTCAAAATTGAATTATGAACCCAGAAAAGTACCGTCAGATTTTAATCCACCATGCATTACCATCTAGAAAGTGTCTGATTAGGAATACCTTCATTTTTCAAAATGACAATGATCCCAAATACACGGCCAGTGCAGTAAAAGCATACCTGGATAGAAAAAAACACACATTGGAACACTATCAGTCATGGATTGGCCTCTCCAGAGCCAATACCTCAAAATTATCGAAGCAGTTAAAGCAGTGTGAGATAATGACAGAGAATTCAATTTCAATTCAATTCAATTTTATTTATATAGCGCCAAATCACAACAATAGTCGCCTCAAGGCGCTTAATATTTGTACAGTAGATCGTACAATAATAGATACAGAGAAAACCCAACAATCATATGACCCCCTATGAGCAAGCACTTTGGCGACAGTGGGAAGGAAAAACTCCCTTTTAACAGGAAGAAACCTCCGGCAGAACCAGGCTCAGGGAGGGGCGGCCATCTGCTGCGACCGGTTGGGGTGAGAGAAGGAAAACAGGATAAAGACATGCTGTGGAGGAGAGACAGAGATTAATAACAGATATGATTCAATGCAGAGAGGTCTATGAACACATAGTGAGTGAGAAAGGTGACTGGAAAAGAAAAACTCAATGCATCATGGGAATCCCCCGGCAGCCTACGTCTAT
>VVHJ01032244.1:0-24791 GCA_015107715.1 Tylochromis polylepis
GGACAACGACCCTAAACATAAAGCCAGGGCAACAATGGAATGGTTTCAAACAAAACATATCCATGTGTTAGAATGGCCCAGTCAAAGTCCAGATCTAAATCCAATCGAGAATCTGTGGCAAGATCTGAAAACTGCTGTTCACAAATGCTGTCCATCTAATCTGACTGAGCTGGAGCTGTTTTGCAAAGAAGAATGGGCAAGAATTTCAGTCTGTAGATGTGCAAAGCTGGTAGAGACATACCCTAAAAGACTGGCAGCTGTAATTGCAGCAAAAGCTGGTTCTACAAAGTGTTGACTCAGGGGGCTGAATAATTACACACACCCCACTTTGCAGTTATTTATTTGAAAAAATGTTTGGAATCATGTCTGATTTTCGTTCCACTTCTCACGTGTACACCACTTTGTATTGGTCTTTCACGTGGAATTCCAATAAAATTGATTCATGTTTGTGGCTGTAATGTGACAAAATGTGGAAAAGTTCAAGGGGGCCGAATACTTTTGCAAGCCACTGTATGTTTCCATGTAGTGATACTGAGACAGTGGAGTTTAAGTCCGGCAGTAAAATAAATACTAATTTTGTCGAGTGATGCAGAATGAAACACTGAAAGCACACAACCTGAGAGAACTTTTTTTTCTACAAATTGTCCAGCTTTTTTGTTGTAGAAATGAACTCTCCTTCATTGTAAAAAGGCATCTGTAAACCTGGTCTAACCTTGTCTGTCTCCCTCTAAGGTTAAAATATGAAACAATTTTCAGCACTCATTTAAAATCCCATGTTTGAACATACACTAATAAAATAATCCATATTACAAAAGACAACTAGTGATAATTTCTGAATCATTATATTTCACAAAAATGCAAAAATAAAACAAAATATTTTTAACATGAAATTCTTGTGACACAAAAGAAAAAAAATGCTATTGTTGCTCTACTTTCATGTTGAATTGAGTAAATGCAAACTGTACTACAGAAATATCAACAGATAGTCTCATTTAAATAACACCAAATTCTGGAGTTTTCAGATGTTACTTTTGATGGTACGAAAGGCCGGTGAAAATTTCAGGCTTTTAGCTTTAATAGTTTTTGAGATGTTGATGTTAAAACTTTGCTTCAGATTTCAGTGTGTGAAAAGATGACCTAAAGGTGAGTCAACAGGCCATTCAAAAAAAAAAAAAAATCACAGCATTTATTATATATGTTCAAACTTTGGGCCATAAAATTTTTATGCAAATCAAACACTGTTGAGAAGAAAATATTCTAAAAGTTTGCTTGTATCAGATGGAATGGAGTTGATTTGCACCTAACTGCTGAAAAGGATGAGTTTCTAAAGCAAATGGAGAGGCAATAGGAAATGACATCATAAAGCTGTATACTACTGAATTTAGAGAGCCTATTTTGCATGTCACAAGAAAAAGACATGCTAGTTTGTGAAATTTAGCATGGTATCCCAGCATGCAATGTCACACATCATGATTGGTTCCTGCTACAAAGCTGTCCCTACACAAACACAGAAAATGTTCCAAATATCCAAATGCTGGCTGCAGATTTGTATCCATCATAATAGGTAATGAGATTATCAAATGCAGAAACATTTTTCAATCTGTCCAAAATTTCTCACACACCTGGGTTACCTTTATATGGTTAGAGGTAATCCAAGAAAAAAAGTAAAGTGAAGAATTTAACATTTGTAAGGAAAGCAGAAAATGAAGCAAACATAAAATCAGTTTTGACAAAAGGGGTTTGTATTAGAATATCCCATCAATCATCAGATCCTAAGCTGCATCCCAAGGGAATATTCTTCTGTTAGCACACTATGACTCAACATCATCTTCATTTTAAGTGGACATCAGTTCAGATGTCAGTATTAATTCCCCAAAGGCACAACCTCTACTAATACCCCTCACAGCCAATTAGGGGAAGTAATGGTAGCAAACCTTCAATGGGAAAGCACAGTAGCTAGTTGGACCTACACATGCTACCCTACTAGCCACTGTCAGTGGGGACAGGGGCTAATGGGCAATCACAGGGGGGCTTATGTTGCAAATCAGCACGGATCCACAGGACTCTACTGGGGATTCCTGTCCAGTGTTGCCTGATTCTGAAGCTTATGATCCAGTAATGGGTGCTTTGGTGGATATCTGAGGGATCCTAAGGGAATATGATGTCAAACTGGCTCAGGCGTCCTCAGGCTGAAAGGCTCTTTGATAGGCAAAGTAGTTGGGCAAAGAGAACATTGAGAAACAGGTCCCAGCTGATAGGATATGTCACTACTAACTTGTACCGAAGCAGATGACCCCTTGCTAACACAGCTCATAGAGACAACCCTTTCAGTCTTGTCAGCAATAATATGTTGAATGTTTGCCAAACCTGGAGTTACCTAAATTAAAACTCTGATCTTGCTTTTCACAATATTTGGACACATTTTAATTACCTGAAACTAATATGTAAATTGATGCGGCAGGGGACTGAAAAAGTTTCAGCAGCTTTGTCCTTATTTACCTCTCAACTGTTGCAAAGCCTGTAACACTGCTGACTGGTTGCCAGAAATATATAACTGGTACAATTTTGGAGGCAATTTGAGGCGTTTATTGTGCTTTCTTTCTGGTTAGTCTGTTTGTTTATAAGATGCTTTTGTGATTGGGCTTAAATGTGTTGATCAGTTTGTTTTCATCCTAATTAGCAGTTCATTTTAGTACTGATGTTACTTTGATTTTATTACTTTATTTTGCCATTATTTACAGTGCAAATGGATAATGATGAACTGGACTGGTACTTATGCAGCACCTTTCTACTACAGTCTCATTCATCCAATCACACACATAGTCATAACGTGCTTTTATCTATACCTAAGCAGTTTTATCTAACATTCTGACTCACCGATGGATGCATCAGGGGCAACATGGTATTCGGTATCTTGCCCAAGGATACGTCAACACATGCACAGGAGAAGCTGGGGACAGATCGACCTACCTTCTGATTGGCAGATGACCCACCCTAGCACCTGAGCCACTGCCACTCATTGACCCTAAGCATACGGCAAAAGTAACCCAACAATTTCTTAGGGCAAAGAAATGTGATTTTCTTCAGCTGTCAAGTTAGTCACTGAGGATAAAACCAAATGTAGAGAGACCCACTAACAAGCAGCAACTGAAGGTGGCTGCAGTGAAGGCCTAGGAGAGCAACTCAAGGGGGAAATGCAATGTTTTGTGATGTCCATGGCTTCTAGATTTCTAGACTGATTGATTTGATGTTACAATCCAGTGTGGCAGTGAACAGAGAAAACATTACTAAGTGACAAAGTCGGTCACGTACAATCTCACACACAAAACCACTGTTTAGACTGTTTAGATCATGTGCTTTTTGCATGGAAAGTTTGAAAGCTTTCAAGTATGGATGTCAAATGTCTTGACAGTTTTGATGTGGCAGGAAAAGCCTTAATAAAGAAAAATACACAAATGATAATATAAAAATGGAAAAGATGCTGAGTTTAAAAGTATGATTGTCCTCACACTGTCTGCATGATTCCATGAAACTTTACAGAGTATTCAGGTGTTCCCTTGTTCTCACTAAAAAACTAAAAAACAACAAGAAAAACTGATGCACTGTAATTGAGAAGCTGATCACCTTTCATTGCTTATTTTTCATCACTATTATTACACTGGGCCTATCAGTCTGGCTGCTTGTGTAACATGTGTAAGTATACGTAAAAAAGGAGGTTTAGGCTGACTCACAGGAGTTTATTCTGTGTGTTCAACGTGTCAGCCGATGGGTGGATGTGTAGTTAGTGAAGAATGGTGAAAGCAGGTGGTGTGACTAAAGCGAGGACTGGGGCCGAATTAGACGGATGCAGGCTTTAGCTGAGGGAGGAGGAGATGGGACAGGGGTGTCACCAGTCGGCAGGGCCTGTCCGAAGCAGCCCAGTGCACCACACCCACCCAACTGTTCCTTTTTCAGCACCCTTCTGCCCATTTCCCCCGTCTCCTTCTCTCACTCTCTCCGTCTCGCTTTATCTCTCTCCTCCTCTTTTCTTTTCTTTTCAAAATGCATTGTTAACAAAACGGTTTACAAACCCTGGCTGGTACATTATCCACGACCGCCTCCTGCGGGATTGATTTAGGCAAATGGATTCAGAAAGGGAGGGAGGGGTGGAAAGAGAGGGGGTTTGCATGGAAAGGATGGAAAAGTAGAAAGTGAAAAGGGGTGTGTTCCTTCATGCAGCAGCTTTACAAAACCACCACATGGGCCACGCTGAATATTCTTTTTCTCTCGCATTTTGAGAAGCCATACATTAAACGCTCATTATACAGCCTTTATGTGCAAAGAGAGGCTCCGTCTGTGTGAGGGCAGAGTGGCCGAGGATGGACTATGATCTCTCTGCATATGCATGCATGGAGCATCTTTAGAGGCTTTTTGACATGTATGATATCATCATGACCGAGAGATTTGACTTTCATATAGCCGGAAATCAGAAAAAGGAGGGGTGTGTGTGTTGCAAGGCTAATTTTTACGGTGTGAGTCATAGAGCATGTGATGTTTAATAACGTAGGCTTTTCAGGCCACTGGGTTCTCTCACAAGTTTTCAGAATTAGAGCATTTGGCAATCAAAGAAGTCTCAAACTTCATTAAAGCATTTAATTGTGTTTAAATGTTTCAGATCTAAGTGGGAAGATTGAAAAATGTAACAGAAAATTTCGGTTTTGTCTGTTTTTATTTATTTTAAAAAATGTAACAAGCTCGTAAGTTAGACTGTTGGTCTTCACTGACTCTTAACCTTAGACATGCTCAAAAGAGCTCACTTTAGCAATGCAGGATGCTTTGCCACCATAACTTTTCATTTGACTTTTTAACTGTATCATTTTGCTTTCAACCCAACTTTCACAGTCCTCTTTCCCCTTTTTCCAACAATAGGAATCTTTCTCTAGGGGTGCTAGAGGTGTGTGCACGAAGAGGGAGGGGGGCAAAGGTTGAACCGGGCATCCCATCATGATAAATCACTGGTTAATGAGGAGTCTATTGTGTCTTCACACATTGTATCCCCCCCTTCACCCTCCTCCCCCTCCGCCACCACCTCCTCCTTGTGTCCCTTAGACCGCTACCTTCGGGTTGTTAAGCTGACACAGATAATGAACTGGCCACTTTGAACTGTCCTCACAATATTGACTGGTTGCACACAGCAGATGTCTCCCTGGCAGAAAGCAACTGGTAAAAGCACATTAGGTTAACAAAGAGAGCTTTGCTTTGGAGGGGTGGAGACCGCTGAGGAGGTGGCAGAGGGGTCTGTGTGGGTGTGTTGCGGGGTGAGGGGATGGACGGATGGGTGGGGCAGAGGGCAAGCTTTTGAGTTGACAGATCTGGAGGATTATATCAAAACAACACAGTTGCCGATTATATGACGAAGAGAAGAAGCAACAAAGACACGAGGATGTGTTTTGAGAGAGAATATCTTCACAGGCTTGTGTCATGTTATGAGTCTCCTTTGTATAATAATCTCTTTTTGACTTGTAAAGTTTGTTCTCGAGTGTATACAAAAAAAAGTAGCAAAAAAGTACTCATTGGTGCCAAAATGAAATGGAGTAACTGTTCATTTTTATTTGCAGTAACATTGTGAGTTGGAGGGGCCGGTGTGTGCACAAAATTTAACTATAACTAGGATGTTTCATGGGAATATTTTTCATAAAGTTCCTAAAGTTTTAGACACCTAATATATTTTGGGATTTATCAAACTACATTATTACTAGATGGTCATGGAGTTTTAGTATGTTCTGATTTGAAGTCTACTCTGTTATTTACCAGCACAAATAATTCATTATGTATTAGTGCAGGCTGAAAAAGAGCCTAAAGTCTAGCATTATGGCTTCTAAAGTCATTAGTTTGTTAGTTTTTATTGAAAGCATGCAAAACTTTGGATATGGTGCCTCTAAAAGAATCATCTTTGGCAGCAACGTGTTCAATTTGTCCACAGATAACAAAATGATTAACTTTATTTTCAGTCTCCCCTCCGTTATTGTTCCGCAAATGCAGCACGGCCTGTGAGCTGACTGGTTTCTTTCTGGCAGTGGGACGGGTGTCTAATGGGTCAATAATAAGCCGTGACTAACCGTCTCCCTGAGGAGCAGCTCGACCAGACACACACTCGCAGAAAAGCAGCAGAAAGGTATGAGCCACCAACACTGATTACCATATAATTGCAGCTATTGTATTTGACATGGAGAATTAGCAGCCCGCTAGGTGGCTAACTGGCCTTTTATTCAGCTTGGGACCGGACAAAAAAAAACAAAAAAAACACCCACACACAGACAGATGCACATCTCATAAGATGCAGTATGCATTTATGTACACACAATTAAATATCACCCTGTGTGAATGTCCCATTTCCACGTCTTGCCTGGAGAGTCTAATGATGGTTTTTTTCAGCCATGAAGATGAGAGTTTCAGAGAGATTTTCACAAAGTAGATGTCTCAGGTTTCACATGGCAGTGTGTGGATGAAGATAATTCAAGGCAATGATTTTGTAAAGGCAATGTCTAGGAATTTGTGTTTCTTCCACTGACTCATAATCGTTTCCGATTCTTTTAAAGACAGAACTTCGTTTTAACCATTGAAGTTCAAGGTTCTGTGTTCATGCACACTGGATAATCTGCAATGACCTATTCAAAGTCCTCCTTTCCTCTTTGAAAATTACACACGCCGCTAGTTGTGAAGTTGTGAGCTTATCCCACAAGGAACCACGTCCACAGACTTTGAGGCGCAGAGCAATTTGATGTGGTTTCTGGCATACAAGTCAAGAGGGTTAACAAGACCCACCGCCATGGAGTCCCCCTTCAACCCACGTGTGGCTAAATGATCACTTCCCTGCACGTCTCACATTGCAACAAATCTCCTTTCATGATCACTTTTCACTCTTTCGCTTTCTTGCCTGACTGGCTCCTTTTAAACTGAGAGGGAGAGGAGAGGGAGTCAGGGAGAGAATTTCTTTCCCTCTTAAAGGTTTTGTGTGAGGACGGCTGAGTGAGCGTCCATGATAGAAAAGGCCCAGACCACCACTGGATGACCCTGCTAGGAGCGACAAAACCCAATTGGTCACGGCCGCCAGCAGCTAATGGGCCAGAGAGGAATAGCCCTGGGTGGGTAATGACTGTATTCTATGCCTTTCTATTTACGCCCTTCTGGTGCCCTCACACACACCCCCTCCTTACCCCAGTGGCCACCAGCCCCATGCCCTCTCCGTACCCCTCCTTCCAACTCTGTGTGCTCCCCTGGTCTTATCCTGGTGTCATCTACACAGTGTTTGTCATTTCTGTCTGTGTGATGCACTTGGCAACAGATGCTGTCGACAGATCAGGGAGAAGGGATCACGGGACCATATGTTGGGATACGTGATGCTCCTCCAGCTTTTCCCAGAGCTCGATAGAGGAGGCTCTGTTGGAGAAAGAGGGACTTTCTGGTATATGGAACGTGAAAACTTAACAAAGTACATTTAAGTGCAAGTGTGTGCCAGAGTTTTCTAGTTATACTTAACTAGAACTACCTATCCTAGTTATGAACCTTCTAATTCCTTTGAATGAGACCACTTCATGGACATCACTGATTGGCATCCTTGCTCTATCAGTGTACTCTGTCAGCTGGCGGTCTTTTCTCTGTGTCTAGTCATAACTGAAAAATAGTTCTGAAGTGAAAATTGAACAGGCACCATGCATGTTAGCACGACGTCAGTTCAAGGTAAACATTACTTGGACATATATCTTAGACATGTGCTCAGTAAATGTTTCCTGTTATCTCTTTTTTGATTAGAATAAAACAAAATAAATCAAAATTTAAAAGTTCTTTTATT
Source organism: Tylochromis polylepis (assembly GCA_015107715.1). Taxonomy (NCBI): domain Eukaryota; kingdom Metazoa; phylum Chordata; class Actinopteri; order Cichliformes; family Cichlidae; genus Tylochromis; species Tylochromis polylepis. Next base: position 7,832 of record VVHJ01032244.1, read on the forward strand.
AAAAAGAATGGAAACTTAAAAAAAAAAAACTGGGTTATCACTTATTCTACTCAATGTCAACACTCATCTTTCTACTGTTTGGTTGTTGGCATTGTACCAAAAACTGACCAGCTTTGATGACACTGGGGTTTCAACCCTGTTTGCTGGGTATACACCGCTGCTTTCACTCTCTCAGGGTAAGAGCATTCCTCGTCCTGTATTTAATTCAGGCAATCAATATAAACTGAAAGTTGGAGAAATGGAACAAAGTTACTTTAGGCAGGTGACTTGAGCTGCAGTGTGCCATACATGCTCACACACCTCAGTCATGCCATAGACCCCACATATCCTCCTAATCTGGTTATCCCAGCTCTCCCCATCACATGTCTGTGCTGATGCCTATTTCAGCCCCAGCATCCACCTGTAGGTTCCAGGGAACTGCTTACTCCTCACTCCCCAGTTTCTTATGTGCGTGGAGCCATGAGCTTAGAGTCTAGATGACAGGGTTTTTGTGTGAGTGATGTGCAGTCTAGTTTAGTGTGAAAGCTTATCAGGCATCAAGCTTGTGCAAAGCAGCATTTCTACTAACATTATACAGTGAGGGGCAATATTACTGTGATAGTTTTCCTTACTTCATGTTTCGGTCATATACCCTTAACCATCCTTTAAACATAGCATAGGAGTAATCATTCCTCGACGTTATCCTCAGTGGTTTTTCCATGTCTGTGACTGTTGCAGAAATCCTACATGAATTACTGTAAAATGTTGATATTGGTACTATTTTGTCCCATGGTGTTGATTCATACAGCTGACATACAGAGTTTACAGCTGTTCCAGGAAAAAAAAAAGTTTTGTTTTAAAAAGTAATTCCACTGGATTTTTCAACTTAGGATGCAAAGGTCCAGTGAAGACAAACATTTCTAATTAACCAAGTTTTCAAAGTCACGCTTTGGCCTCTCAGCACAACACAAAGTACAGTATTCATTTTAATTCCGTTTTAATTATATAGCACCAAGTCACAAAAGCCAGGGCACTTCATATACTATGTTTGTTTTATTGAAATTGATTTATTCTGCTGTGTAATTTTCTATTTTTATATATTTATTAGAACAAAGGTTTTGTAGAATTATCAGGCGTTCACTTTCCAATCTATGAACTAATTCAGAATATTCAGATAAATGTTCAACTACTTCGTCAGTTTTCCAAGTCATGTCTGCCACCACATTTCGAATGATCTCATCTAAACATGTTCAAAGTTTTAGTCCACTAATTAGGACAAAAGAGCATACTAAGCATTGTGCTGTATAAAAATATCAATATGAACTTTGTCATGTCAAGCTGTTCATTTAACTGTATCAAATATGTAGCTATATATATTACAGTAAAATGAATATACAGCAGTATCCTTAGCTTCTGAGCTTCAGTCATCCATTCAGTTTGTTTACTTCCAAATGTTTTTAGTAGATACAAGGTCTGGTGACATTGGGAACATGTTTGCTGAATGGCTTGATATATAGTTTACCCTACTATTTGTGTGATCATGAAATGTAACTTTAGTTTCTTTTTCTTCTAAAAAAAAAAAGGTAAATGTCAGTAATAATTTTTAAAAATGTAAAAAAGCTAAAGCGGTTAGCCTTTGGACCACTGTCATCCTCAGGAATGGTTCAGTGTATCATAAGCCAAGCCCTGATTTTAGGCTTTACCTAAAAAATAAATAAATAGACCTTCTGACTAATAAAAAAAAAAATAATTTGATTAAATTATTTTTAATTTGTATCATATTTATATATTTATTCATTGAGTAATTTATGCAAGTTTTTCAGCAGGAGTCACATTGATTATCAAATAAGATACATTTGACTTAAAACTAATTTAAAAGTGGAGAGGTGCAAATATCCCAATCCAAACCATATACAGGAATCATCTGGAAACCTGCACTCTGAGAGCTATGTAAATTACATTTGTTAACTATGGTGCACTTTGTAGAGACAGTATATGGAACAGAGGCAAGTGAGTGTTTCTGCATTGAGGCATTATACTCAGCCTTGCAAGACTGTAAAAACTAGAGCACATATCTGACACAGTTTTAAAAATAAATAAATAAAATAGGGATATGTTAAAAAATATATGCTACTCAAGTTCCATAAAAATGGCAACCTATGCCTGAAGAGAGGGTGGCTTGTGAATGTTGGAGATAGTAATGGTGCAGTGGTTGGCAGCAGATAGGAGGGGCTGATGTAGAAGAGAGGAGGAGGAGGTGGTGCTGGTGGTGGGGTCACAGTGGTTCTATTCAATCCCTAAGACAACACCACACAGAATGATAGACTCCTCTGAATTGTTTGTTGCTCATGGGCCATTCTCCCTGCTGTCTCCCTCAATGGCACCCTTAGCCGCACATGAGAGACTCTCACAGGTACCAGAAAGAGAGTGTGTGTGTGTGTGTGTGTGTGTGTGTTTGAAGGGTGGGGTGGGATGGGGTGGTGGAGGTGGGGTTGTATTTTAGAGATAAAGCCTTCTAGTCCTATGGTTGATTGCTCCACTATAGACACTCACTCAGTGGCACTGAAAGGCTCCCTCAGACGCCAGTGAATAAACTCTTACTCTTACGCATCCATACATCACCCTTCCCTCCACCTCTCCTCCACCCTTCTGTTCTGGCAGATCCACCCCCTCCACTCTCCCACTTTGAATTTTCCGGCGATTTGAGCACAACCCCTGAAACCGTCCTCCCTCCAAAAAGTTTCCACACTTCTCCAAGAAAAAGAGTCTTTTCTCCCGACCCTCTCATGCTTACAAATGTTCACGACTCTCACAAAGAGTCACAGCCGTTTGGAAAGTCATCATTTCCATATTGACCACTGCAAGCACAATGCTGCTATTTGGATATTCATTACTTATCAGACATATCAAAAACCATTATGTTTTTAATCTTTGACATGTGTATAGATTATATCAAATTAGGCCTTTGATAGTTGTGGTTGTTGGCACTCTGTTACCATCTACTTTATATTGCTCTTAGATTCATAACTGGCTTCAGATTGCTGATAACATAGAATAGAACAGATCTTTATTGTCACTGTTACAAGAACAATGAAACACAGTAACATGAAAGGAATAACATGAAATAATCACACCTGGTAGGCAGATCTAAAGTTGGGCATCTTGGTTTGGCATTACCAGGAAATAGCTGTCATCTTCCTTCCTGTTGACCTTTGAAAGAGACAGATGTTGAAATGCTGAGGTTGTACTGGCAAGCTAACCATTAGCCAGCATCTCTAAAAGGCCCTAGTTAGCACTGTTGTGGTGTCTGTCAGCAGGTTCCTGGCTGCAGGAAGTATCACACTGACATTTACTGACACAGCAGGATTAGCTGGCTAATTTACCCCAACTGATAGGTGGGATTTTACTAAATACATTAGTACGTTGTCAGATTTTAAAACAAACAAACAAAAACCTCTGTTAGTTAGTTGAGTAATGCTATAATCACTTGGTTATGGTTAAGGAAGTTGTTCATTGTTGTTTTGCCTCTTACTTCCTAACATCTGCTATATTAATGGCTATCATTTTGTTAGCTCATCCATTTTCCTACAAGAAGAGATCATGTTTGGGTGCCATGTTTGGGGATTTCATGCAAATTTGTGGAAAGGCTGAATCCTTCTTTTTTCCTTCTGAAATTAAGTGGTTCAAAAACATAAAAGAGGATTTTCTATTCTCTATAAACATATATCTTGAAATTCAGATTCTGTCTGCAAAGGACAAGATTTTTGGTACTTGATACTTTCAGGCTTGCATCTTTAGTCACAGTCCTTGTGGCCAGTTGCATTTGAACAGGTGTTTCTTGCATGCATGCAAATGGTCGATGTGGATATCAGCAGAGGTACCGCATTTGGCAAAATGCAATTTGAAAACCATCAGCTATTATTTGATCTGCATTTTTTTAAATTAACTTTTAAATAATTTATCTGTAGCTGTAAATAATAACTCATGAAACAGCCTACATATATATTAGTATATATTGACTTTTTTTAAAGAAAAATGTTAATGATGATGATGGTTCAGTGTAACTTCTAATAAAGTACACTTTCACTACTGCTGAAGGAAATGCTATGGGATAAGCCATGAAATGGAAAAAGAACAAAAATTAGGTTATCATTGTGTAGGTTATTGTATTCTGCAGAGTAAAATGGAAGAAAAGGTCAAATGGATATTTTTAACTGTTGCTCAGTTCCCATGTAGTCATCTCTCAGGAGTGTAGAATGGTGCAGTGAAGATGAACAGGGAGTCACTGTGTCCTCAAAGACCTGGGCGGTGAGGCTTTCCACACACTGGTTTGATTGACACTGTCTATCACGGGCAATGAACTCTACTCTAGTTGTTTTGTTTTTTTCTAACTCCCCTCCCACGCCCAGGTTTCATCCAAGGGGAACTTTACAGTTATTTATACATTTTATTTGTTTGGCTGACAGTTTATACAAACTTGCATTTCCCTTCTTAAGCCCCTGACATCCCAGCCACTGTCATCCATTTACATTTTATAACCTTTATATGTAAAGCCCGGTAGCTTGGGGAGCTGATTGTTGCCTCCTTATGGTGCAGCCTGGTTTAAGCCATTCAAATTCAGCCTCAGTGGTGGAGGTGCAGGGCTTTGCATATTCCCGAGTCCTCAGAGACTTTAGCCCAGGCAGGCCTACCTTTGTTTGCACCTCAGCCTGTGGACCTCAGGGAGTTCTTTGCTCTGATCAGGTCTCCATTTAAACAAGTTAAACAAAAACAACATTTAATCCAACCAGGTTCCCTCAATCCAAGATTTATTTGCAAGCTGTTACCCTTCTGCTCCTGGTGCGATGGCAAATGTTAATTCCTTGGGTCATTAGATTGTTCCTAATCTGCACGTTTACCGCTAAAGAATGTAAAAGAAAATCCAGTTTACCTGCTTTTTAAATTTTAAAACCAAAGTTTATGCATTAAGAGTAATATTTCCAAATTGATAGTAAAGATTGTATTCATTTCCTTTTTTCTTTTCTGAAAGCACACCAACTGTTTGGCTGTCCCCCCCCCCCACAGTTATTTTTCTCTTGAATGACACATTCAAGCACTTCAAAATCTTCTTTTACAATAGATCTAATATTGGCTGCCCTTCAGCCCTCTCCTTTGCTTCTTGTTTCAATCGTCTCATACACTTGTGAGGAAGTATGGCTAAATTAGTCTGCTTAGGGAGAGGAGAATTGCCTTAATTAAAACTTCATCCTCCAAATGTCCAAATCCCCGCGCTCTGCTTTATTCTTCTCCTCTCATCCTTTCCTCCTCCACAGCCGCGTCTCACCAAGCAGACAGAAGGGGGACATCGTTGACTCGCACTCCAAGCCTTTCACTTATTTACCAGCCTCAATAGAAATCCCCCCCACATTAGATACAATGACATTGCAAATTAAAGGAATGACTGTCCAGATTAAATCAAGCAAGGCAGCTCCATGCCAGAAGCTCAGCTCTCAGTCTGAGCTTAGCCTGCTCTCTTCTCACTGCCCCCCTCTTCCAACTCTTCAGTCTCCCTCATAAGCAAGAGGTGAGCGGAGAAAGTGAATGGAGTTTTTTTTCCTTCGGTCCTTGAGATGCTACTTCTTGCTAATTAACTGGTGCTCTTTGTCATCTGCTCTGTGAGTATGGAGGACATAGGAAGGACTGAATAGTTTCTCTCAACTGGCCTTTGCAACTGTCTCTTGCTCTCTTCATTCTGCTCTCATTGTCTGACGTTGCAACAGTGAATAAATTGATTGTGCTTTTATTAATTTGTTTTTTGCACACCATTGGTGCCATTGTCATTGGTAGCTTGTGAAATGTTTGGAAGGAATCGGTTTCTTACTGTGAACATTTTTGTGCTGTCTAGTCATTAAAAATGAATTTCAAAGTGTGTGCGTGTGTGTGTGTGTGTAGTCTCTTTGCATGTGAATAGAGCCGTGATCCTTGGACTCAGGAGACGGCCTATCATAGCCTGTCATCTTTAATCCTTGAATTATTGTCCCCAGTTCAATGAATGGTGTAAAATTGGAACATATGTGTCATTATTCTGTAAATCTTTCATTATATTGTGATTGCCAGTCTGTTGTTTTATCCCAGCCTGTTTTCACAGGCCATTGCTCACAAGCTGCAAATGTCTCACCCAGCAGTCATCATTTGCAAATAATGTCTTTTCTTCTTTTCAGCAAACATGCAGAAAATTCAGTTTCTCGGATTCCATGAATTATCACTGCCGCTCTGCTTCAAGGAGTTGCATGAGTATAAAACTATGCATCTGCTTCTAATAACAAATGGTAGCTATAATTTCCCATCCATGTGCTGGGATCTTGGATATAATTGGAGATCAGGCTGGGCTGCACTTTTTGGACACACATCGTAAAGTTAACACAACTGGACTCCCTGACTGTGACACTGAGATTTGCGTCTCCCTTGATCAATTATCCTTGCCTTGTCCCACTGTATCAACCCTATAGTAAAACGTCTGTAAAGATCCATCAAACTGTAGACATAAAGACAAGACAGTGGGAAAATGTTCAAGGACACAGTGGCCATGGATAATAGCTGGAATCATACTCTGCCTCATGAAAACCAAGTAGAACAACTGAAGCTATAATCTGTGCTTGTGTGAGGCAGGGCAAACAATAGGTCACTCTCTGTTTTTATGTCTTCTGTGCTCCCTAAACATGAAGATGAGTTGTAAGAGCAGCTCGAGTTCCTTGCATCCTTGACCCATTGCGTATTTTTGAAAGGGTGGCGTCTCTTCTTCAAGCTTTACCTCAAGAGATTTTTGAAGGCAAGTGAAAGTTTCACATTCCTCCTCTGCAATTTGTTGTCTTTGGAGTGGACTCTCTCTCGGTCCATTGTTCTCTTCTTGACCTCAAGCGTCTTATCGTTTGGGACTGCAGAGCAGAGGTCACTCTGCAATAGGTGACCCTTCCCCCTGCTGCCTTCATTCCACTATTCTACAAGAGTGTAAGACGTACAAGAGGTCTCTTGGAAGACTCTTCAACTAAAGATAATATACAAAGTACTCTGAGATATACCTCAATACAGCTTTGAACAACTTGAAATAGGAGATGAATGGAAATGTCGAAGATTCAGAGGAATCGCAACAAAGCCCGAGACTTCAGCGGTCTCCCATAATGTTCGTAAAAGCTTTAAGAAATAAGGAGCTCTACCTCATCTCTGTTTAACCCTGCATCCTAGTCATGAGTTTAAACAATGCAATTCTGACAAATCGATGTCAGAATTGCATAAAACAAAAACCTTGAATCTGGATATATTGTGCAATTTATTTCACATTAAGTTGAAACAGCTTAGACCTCAACATGGCTGCTAAACCCAAAGAAAGAGGAAGAGTCAAGAAGAAAGGAGATTGTGAAAGGAATTGAAGAGTGATGGTTTGGTGAACTGACAAGCAGAAAAGAGGAGTTAAAGAGCTGTGGGAGCAGAGGTCAACTCACCTAGAGCCTATTAGATTCCCCCATAATGCAATGATGGGATGAATTATCAGTCACACTGAGAATAAGAACCAGCACAGGCCAGTGGTTCCAAATGGCTGCATGTGACTTTGAGATGCAAGACTTTGACTGCTCCAGGACTCAAACTGAGGTGCGGGGGGTCCACTGTGTGGAAAGTCAGTGAGACCACATTACTCCCAACTGTTATACCTAAAGACCCTGACTGACCCGTCATCATGCCTCACAGAGTTTCAACAGGCTAAATGGACCGACGGGAGGTTCACATCCGGGTTGAAGGGAATTGCAGCTCCCTTGTTAGCAAACCACCATCTCATATCATGTCCCACAGAACCATGTGGTTCAAATATCAACAGATATTTGATATACAATCTATAATATTTAACAAACTTTGAGTATTAACCAGTGTAAACTAGAAATTGGATAATATTATACAGTATGGTAACTACCATTACAAATGGTCTTGTTTTGGCAGTACAGAATAAGAAAGAAACAATAATACTGACATTTGATGTCTGGCTCCAAGTTTTTGTTGTAACTAAATGTTGTTTAAGTCCTCAGTTAGTATTTTTCATATTGGTTATTTTTGATTTAATACATTCTGTGCATTAGAAGCTCTCAGATGTGACATTTTAACTTTGTTTCCCAGTGAACAGTTAAAAACCCAAAGATGAGTGAAAAAAGAATGAAATAAAAGGAGCAACAAGCTTTAAATTACTTAAATTTAGCTTAAATTTAGCTAGCTAGCTTGCTTAGCAAATGTCATCCTATCATTCCACTTTAATATATGCCTCTTTTGTGGTAATCTACAAATAATGCAAGAATTTCTCTTTAAAAAAGGATGGAGACTTTTTGATCAGTTGTTCATTTGTTCATTAGCAGATACGAGGCCTAGTTAGCAGCTAGCAACATCTGCCAAAGTAGCAACAACCCTAATAATGCAAAACTTTAAAGTTTAATAATCTGAATTGTTGAGTTGTGTAAAATGAGTTATATTTTTTTATTTTGGCTAGTATTTGTGATTATTTCCGCTGTAAGGTCAGACGTTTCAGTATTGGGAATATACAGGGGTTTACTTGCTTTTAAAGCTAGACTCAATTGGCCTTTGGAGAAAGATTGGTTTGATTTTTTTTTTTTTCTTCATTCATTTTTCATTTTTCAAGAAGTCCACTTTGTCAACACTCTCAAATAAATCCTGAAAGTGAGCATTTTAACTTCACAATTGTCACAATTTAATCATATAAATCAGGCTTAGGGATGGAGACAAAACAGTGTATTTTTTAAAACTGTAATTGTGGGCTAAATTCAACACCAGCCCAGGCAATGACAAAAAAGAGCATTTCGGTACCATCATTGACTTTAACAGAAAAATAAAATAAATAAATGAATGGAACACTGTTTCAGGCAAAAATAACTGAATGTTAAGATCTTTGTACATGTTCTTTCATGACAATAAATAGTGAACCTTTGGTCCTGACAATGTTTTTCTCTCAATGTAAAAGAAGATAAGTGGAAAATGCTAAATGTTCTGTTGTTTTCTTGTTGATCTTCGATTAATCATGAGGCCAAGTACAAGAGCCGTGTCAGCCTTGTTTATGCAAGGCTCAGCTCACCACACACCCACAGACACACACAGTATTACATGCAAACACACTTGTGCAGCAGGAGCAGTAGCAGCACTGAAAAGATCACTGGTTTCCCCCTGTTATGCAAATGCATCAAAACGCTTGAGTGAGAATTATATATGAATCCAATGAGGCTTTTTCTCTCTTTTAGAAATGCTTAGCCACAAGTACTGAGAGCCCTCAATGGCAAGCGTCCGCTTCACTCCCCGGCCATGCGTATTATTCAGCTTGACGAGACGCAAACTGACATAAGCACCCAGGCTCACTTTCACTCACTGGCAATCCGATTATATGGCCAACACGGCATCAATGCTACAGGGCCAACAGGCAGTGAAGTCCGTCAAGCATCCCCTCCTCCACCCAAGCTCCTTCTTTCCCCATTCATAGCACCTTCTTCAACTGCCCTGTGCAGCTACCCCTCCCAAACACACTCTCACACAAACTTCTTGAGGCCTCCAGCCTTAGTAAACAACAAACTTCCAGGACAGAGTTTTCAACTGACAAATTTAAGCCCGATCAAAGCGTTTTTGGAAAGATGGGGGAAAAAATAATGAATTAAAACTCTGACAGATTTATCTTCTACTTTCCATTCACTCTAAACAGTTGCTTTTTGCTTATTTCAAGCTTTCTCGTTATGCACATTACTGAAAAACATGCAAGCAAGCATTTGGTTTTATTTTAATTGTGTCAAGCTTGTTCTCGTGCAGCTCTGTAGAGCACAAAGACAGCATTAGGCAGCTGCATGCAGTGGCCTTCTGAACCCTGTCTAGTGCCTGTTCATTCCATAATAATCAGATATTAGGAGCTATATCTATATCAGACAAGTTCTGTAGGTCGGGCTGACCAGGAGAGTCACCACTAATGTCACCATGGGTCTCCTAAGCTAAACCGGTCTTGACAACCACACAACCCGGCCTTCTTTTCCGTGCTGTGCAATGACGCTTGGGTCCTTAGACAGGGCACTCGTTGAAGCAGTGGGTGTTTACATGACGCTACCCCAAAAGACTGCCAGGTGCTCGGGAGGGGGTGGTGGAGTGGAGTCTCCTCTCATAAATCGCCCCAAATCCGTGAAACTAATGTCGAGATGAGATTAAACTTGCACAGAGATACATTTGCAATTGATTAGCACTGAGCCACTGTGACAAATTGTATATAATTTTGAGAGAGTGTGTATGACCCTTTGTGTGCGTGTGTGTGTGTGTGTGTGTGTGTACTTTTTCCAATATCAGCACCAGATTATTGAGAAAACTATAGAGGTTAGTTAAACAACAATTACTTAAAAGCAGTTAAAATTAGGTGTCTTAATACCAGATGATTTGTATTTGTTTTTTTATTGTATTTATTAGGAGGCTAGTTTTTTTGTTGTATGTTTTTGTTTGTTTGTTTGTTTTTGCCAGAAACCAGCATTAAAATATTTCAGACATGATGTAATTGTAATAACTTCAGGTGGAGTTTAAAAACCCGGTCAAGGATGTTCCACCTGCCTGCCTATCCCTTCTAAAACAGGGATTTCAAGCACTACTATGTTTCCTCTGCACCCCTCTGTTTTGTCTGGTATTAATGAGCAATTAACTTTGCATACAAGGTCACGGACAATGGTATTGGTTGTCAGATTATGCTAATGCTGTTGGCAGTGGCTGCACTGAAAGAGGACAGGGAATCCCTGTGAATAGAGAGGGTTCTGGCCTTTCTCCAAGATCAGAAAATGATATGCAAACTGTACCAACATGCGTTTTAAAAGGATTAGGACACCACTCGACATCCATACCAACAACTGCTAATAAATGAACAGCAAAAAGGGGAGGCAAGTGTCCCCCGCCTGGCCCGAAAAGAGCCATTCTGCTTGGAAACTTTATGCGGGTGAGAGCAGAACTTGCGATTTAAAGTTTGGATGGTTGCTGTGAAATTGATGTTCTTAAGGATCACGATTTGATAAGATGTAACTTTGGGGTTGTGAAGATGAGATCAAAAAAATTATAACAAAAGGCCAAACTAAAAGAATTCAGTGTGTGGCGAAGCAAACAAAAAAGGGAGCCTGGGGTGAAACTAAGAAGTTGAACTCCCATGACCAAGTGAGAGGGAACAGGTGCAGCTAGAGTTCATACAGAGCGCTTTGTGTGCTGATATGGCTCCAGTCCATTTGGGGAAGAGGGAGGGGCCCATGTTTAATACAAAGTTAATATCAATTTAATGCTTGTCACTGTTCTTCTGAATCTTGTGGCATCGCTAATTCGCTCAGTGTTGAGCGGGGCTTTTGCACCGCCTGCACCAGATGCCACAGGGACCCTCAGTGCTGCAGTGAGCAGTGAGGTGAAGCCGCGGCCAAAACACCCCAAGTGGGAGCTGCTGCTGAGGTGAAGCCCGGTCACAAACTGAATCCATTGAAATAGATGTTTGGTTAACTTCACATGGCAGGAGCAAGGACCCATTTCAGCTTCATCTGAAACCTGTACACACTGGGACATTTTAAGAACTGTATGGGCTAAAGGCCGGAGTCATCTGACAAATGATATACAGCGAGGGCAGAAGCACTCAGAAACTTCAACAAGTAGTACCAAAATCTTTAAAAATTGGAGGGGATGTGGGGCATGAAGATTATCATAAATTATTTTAATGTTATCAAAGAAAGATTATTTAAAAGCTTCTTTTTAATAATTGCTTTATAGAAGCTGTAATTTAACACTGAAGTAGTTGATTTAAACAAATGTATGTTTGAGCCATATGGAAAATGTAAACAATATCCTCATTTGATTAAGTACATTTAACTTTTTATCTTTTACTTATGTTTTTCTACTTGTTTCCACTGGCTTGTCTATTTTCCTGCATACTTGTTTCTTTTAAAAACACACTGGCAAGTGAAAAGACTCCAGTTTTTTGTTTGTTTGTTTTTTAGATTATTGATGTAGCATACCATCATGTGAATTGTTGTTTGTATACAGCCAAAACTATTTTCTCCTTTTTTCTCTTTCAAGTATAATGCAAACGTGATCCAAAAAGCAAATGATCTGTTTCCAGATTTTTATTTTTACTTGTTTATTTTTTTCATGCATGTGAAAATAAATTTAAAAAACAAATCTTATGGAGCTATGCAGTGTTTGCGGATTCATATGTTGCACACCCAACACAAAACGCATGGAACTTACACTTCAAGTTTACCCTTTTCCCTCTAACTAAAGCCTACGTCTTATATTTCAGAGTGCACCGTTTTTTACATTTAAATGTTAACGGGTAACCAGGATGGCGTTGTATTCAAATGGAATATATCAAATACAAATATATAAAAGAAATGAAAGCAGTAAAACCATTGCTTCTTTACACAAAAACGAAACTTGCCTGGCTTCAGTGTTTAGGATCATATGCGCAGAATTAGACTTTTCTTTAACATAACGACACAAACTACGTCATTTTTCTCGTAAATTTGAATTTTGCAGTATGTAGAGCTACAAACTTTTAAAGTTTCGATTTTTTTAAATTTATTTATTTTTTTTACAATAAGCTCCCAGTTTTTTGTAATGATTCAAAAGTAACCAGTGATGCTAAAACCACACTGAAATCGGCACCACAGGAGATGGCTCAATTGTCGGGATGGATGTGTTAACCCAAAGAACGCGTTTCACGGAGTCAACAGACCCTGATGGAGGTGGATGCTGGCTAAACGGCTGCAGGGTGGAGATGGATGGACTGGTGGCCGGTGTCATAAACTAGGCAGCAACCAGTCAGCACAATCTGTTCGTCCCGGTTAAGTGAAAAGACGGGGAGTTCCCTTTCCTCCATGCGCCCACGTCACTGATAAATAATGAGGGAATAATAAACAGTCAACCACCTGTCGGACCCGCAGCACAATAGGACGGCCCATAGAGAGCCTCTCATGCATGGGTAACATATTTACTCAGCCCCTTTCACTTAACGAAGCAGAAAGAGAGCCAAGATAATGGTTAAGTTCATCTATTTGGTAAACTGGCATGGCCCTGCCGGGAAAAAAAATCTATAACACTCTTAGGAAAAGTGTTTAATGTAATCGGTATAACTGGGAGTGTAAATAAACTGCATCTCCTGCAGCTGCCACTCTGGACTGGTAATCCCTATACAGACAGGCCTATCAAAGGCTATCAGGGATATTCTGAGTACTGTAAATAATACTGGCAACATGAATAATATTGCTATGTCAAACTGACGCATTAAAATCTAAACGGTGAATACCACCGCAGATCCACACATGCGCAGCACTAACACAACAGTGATTTATAAAACGCTTGTGAGCTTGAAAGTACTACAGAGTATCACGTGGTGCCGTCTAAACTTTAACGTGTGAGTATCTGAATCCCTGCGGAATAATTATATAAAGGTGATGGACTGCATCGGTTTCTGACGGAGGGAGGGTCGTTAGTGTTAATATTTGAGAGATGCGTTATTAATCGCTTTTAATTCAGCCGCAGCCAGCTGTTTTTACTCGGCCTGGTAAAGGAGCGGGGACGTGGCAAGCTTGCAAAGCTCGTAGAAATTAGTCTCGGTCAGCCAGAGAAGCCCATGCTTCCTGCTAACCATCTGCTTACCGTTCACAAAAGAAGGATTTCGGGCGGCCAAGTAAAGGAATATAGGCTCATAAAAAAGCTTTGAAGGTCTCGTTACTTAGCGGAGGTGTAGCTGCCGGACGGAGCGCTGTGTTAACGCCTGTTTGTGCGTCCTGGGCTCGTGAATAACGCAGACGCACCTCTGATAAGCGCCGACTCTCTGTAAAGGATCATTTCACGGAGGCGTTCCCTTTTAATTATCGGATTGTGGCCACTTTATATTAGACTGACGTAGAAGTGCTAATCATGATCTGCGCTGATTCCAAATGAAGCTTTACTTCACACAGAAATGCGACTCAGAGGAAGGAAAAAGGCTGATTTTTAATTCTGTAAGAGTTTAACTCGCTCTTCCACTTTACAGTGAACCTGTTTTCGTCAAAAATGAAAACGAACTAAAATATGGTCTAAAGCGTGTAACTGTTCTTTTTTTTTGTTTTGTTTGTTTGTTAAAAGGAGACTGAAAAAATTTGCACATAATCGCGATTTCTTTTCATTATTATGTAAATGAAAATGATCAATATGATCGAAATGAATTTTTGGTAAAGAAACGTAATTAAGACCTAAAAATGCGCTGAGCGTTCTTCTCTTGAGCTCAAAGAAAACATGTAAACGAAAAACAATTGGAGCTAAATTACACATTTTAATAAAATCAAGCTGTAACTTTTGTTTATATTTTAAATCCACATATTTCCTCCAGATTGGTTTTATTTTAATTGTTTGTTTGTTTTTGATTGGGTTTAATGCTGGCAACAGTTAGGATCCCCCCCTCTTTGAGTCTGTAACGCATTTTCGCCTGATTGCGCTGCTTTAACGGGTTTTCTGTGCGGGAAAGCTGACAGAACACGACTATCAGGCTCCAAGTCGCTTTAATAAGAGTTTTATATGGGGTCTCAGTGTCCGCTCATATGAATGCGTTTTAAATCAAATCACAGATGCACTTTTATTCAGCCAGTTAAAATAGCAGAACAAAACCGTCTTTAGAAATAAGGCTTTTTTTTTTCTTTCTTTCTTTTTTTTTAATTCCACTGGGCTTTTTCTGAAGGCGAGAGAAGGAAGGGGAGAAAGGCCGAGGGGCGCCTCCTCCGCAGCTGAGGGTGACAGTTAGTTCATGGTTAACAGGATCATGAGCGCACGGCTCAGGCCGCACACTTCTACTCTGCGCAGAGCCGCAGCTCAGTGCGCAATGAATGAAGCCTGTGCAAAAAAGAGTGATATTTAACACATCTGTTAAAGCGTTTTGATAGCAGAAATCCGTTTAACACATTATTCCATGACGAGGGCCAGATTGAGTGTTGAGAATCCTATGAAACCCTAAAAGTGATTTACATCTGAGATGCTGCCCATGTCTGCAACTGATGTAGGAGGTGTAGGTTTAACAATAAAAATGGGCTACAGTTTATTCTAATAACGATAGCCCAGTAGAAATCTTACCCGTTTTTTTTTAAAGAAATCCACTTATAGATTTTTATTTTTTACATAACTGACAATAGATTAAAATAATAATTAAGCTTTTCTTTTAAATCCCGCACAGTAGAAGGGGGGCGTTAAAGCGATAAAGGAATAATATCTTTTTAAGAAGTCATTAAATCTCCCAATATAATACCTGAATACAAAGATTGCTCTTTAATTAGGGCGCTTGGCTCTGCCAAACAAAACAAACTGAAAGGAAAGTAGCCAACATGCCAAATTGATGACTGAGCCTCCTTTGTGGTCCCCACATTGTGTGATACTTGCTTATGAAGTCTAATACAATCATAAATTGCGTCCTCCGGCCAATCAGCTGCCCGGGGATGCTGCATGAAAGCGACCCATGTGGAGAACTTTGTCGAGCACTATTGTTAAGGCTGTCAGCCCTGAGAGGGGGGCCGAGGGGGGGGTGGCAGGCTGCTATAAAACTTCTCTCCCCCGAGTGAGGAAACCAGAAGAGTTAGCAACCGTTCACAAGACTGATTCTCTCCCAGCTGACACGAGGAGTGTTTGAATTTTTCGTAAAGCCGGGACCATGATGATCCCAAGCGTCATTGCGCCTCCTGCCTTCTACCCTGGGTTGTACCGGCCCGCCGCGGCCCTCCCGCTCCACCAGACCCTGCCGTCATCCTTCCAGACCCACTCCAGCTTCCTGGTGGAGGATCTGCTGCGGATAAGCCGCCCCGCCGCCTTTATAAACCGGACTGTCCCGTCAGCGAGCGCCTCCGTGCCAACAGCCACCACCACCGTGTCCACCGGCGGCGCGCCGGAGCGCACGGTAGCAGCGAGTACGGGGACGCGCGAGTCGTGCTCACCGAAAACATCGGTCCCGAACAGCAAGGACCCGAGTTTTCTCAAGTTTGGAGTGAACGCCATCCTCGCACCCTCACCAAGGACTGGTGAGTAGACACCACCACACCATCGCTCTGCTTTCTCTTTACGAGCATGCTTTTGATTTAGAGCCACTTTTTTCTTTTCTAAATGAAGGAAAGATTTTAACATGCTCTGCTCCTCAACAGCGTCCTCACCCCCTGCAGTCCACAGCCTGAACACCAAGACCTTCCCCGTCCCCTGCTTTGACGCAGCCTTTCACCCACTATTCAGGGCGCCTTATTTACCAGGTAGGCGCAACTTTTGTTTTTTACTCGCTTCTTCTTTATCGATGACTTTCTTTAGCCTTTAGAGTTGTGTCTGTACTAATTGCATTTAAATGTAAGACACTTTCACCCCCTCCTGCCGTATATTTCAACCAAAACAGAAGCAGAAAGAGAAACAAACAGCCAGAAAAGAAGAAATCACTGTCTCATTAATGGAGACCGCTGGCTCTGGCCTCTGCGTGGACCCACACACCCACCCCCTAATTAACCAATTATCCCAAATCGTCACGCTCTAAATTTGAGGCGGGGTGGCGAGTTATAGTCCCCCTTGCTTCCCATTGGGGGGCGTTTTGGCATCTCCCCGGCACCGCGTTTTCCCACAGCGTCCGGGGGGCCACCGGGCCACTGTGGCGGGCAACAAAGCCCTCACCACCGTGACCAATTTGGTCAGCTCCCACCGGGTGAACCACCCACACACCCCGGAGAGTGACTTTTACCAGTCGGACCAAAGGCGTGAACCAGTCATGCACTAATTTCCCTATTAGGCGCTATTGAGAGTTTTCAATATTCTCACAAGACCACATAGCGCGTCGTTGTTCTTGGTGCTGCTGCGAGCGCGGGGCAGCTGCAGTCAGGAGGGGTGGGGTGGGGAGTCCAGGCACCAGTGTGCGGACAGGAACAGCGTCCTTCACCGGGAGGGGGGATTTTCAAATAACGCCAACGTTAAA